>JABUQX010105483.1:0-2500 GCA_015478945.1 Trachelipus rathkii
TGTAATGTTAGTTAGCTTTACTATTGGGCAAGTTATAGAAAACTTTGTTTAATGATAGCGGTTTATTCGGCTTAAGGTGTCGTCAGGTTTGTCCGTTAGTACATTATTTTAATAGGTCCTCATGTTACATCATGTTAGCTTTATGGATGTGGAAACCTTATTATGCTAGAGTATATTCGTTGATCAGTATATAATTAATCCAATGTTGTGATAAATGAGAAGTTGAAATATAACACAGGGACCCCTTACCTCTACAACAACAACAACAATTAGCAACAAACAACAACAACAACAACAGCCATAACAACAACAACAACAACAAGACAACAGGCATTCAGCAACAACAACAACAACACCCCAGTTCGAACAACCTCGAGAAATATATACCCTTTGAACTGATGTGAGTTCATTTCATTACGTGTATTCTTGTTTACTTTGTTCTGATTGGTTGAAAGAAAGGATCTCATTACCTATAAGGGTTGTTTATCACATACGATTTCCGTCAGAAGGACATTTTTCGCTGTGCTGATATGACGACCTCCTCTCGTTCTGCTCCTACGGACGTCCTCTTTACGAGGATCTTTGTAATACCCAACGATGTGTCATTTACATTTTTTTCGTAAAAACGAATTGGGAGAGCAATATTATTAACCTGTGTTCCAATTTGAGGTTGCAAGTTAAATCATATCTTTAACTCATATCAGTTGAAATTCCTCAAGATTATTCGAAAGGCCTTGAAGCCCTTGGATAAGGGCTGAGTATGTGTCATCTGTGAACCATCCGTCTTCTTGATTGAAATTCAAGTGGGGGACAGCTTGAGCGGCTATAATAGAATTAGATGTTGCTTTCACTGCATCTGATAATGTTAAAAGTATTGAAGTACGTAATTATTCGGAACCTAATTGATGCTGTCACATTCATGCGTCACGTTGTTATAGGTTGTTCACTGTTCAGACATCTTGCAAATATAAACAGCTTTGTTTAACATGGAAAAAAACGACCTTTAAAGGTCTCATCTTAAAGTTTGTTGCCAATACTCGGGGGATAATTCATAATAGCTCATTGGTGTAATCTACGATTATTTACACTGGAAACATGTGGTTCCCGTATAATGCACAGTGTTACCAGAAAATGCCTTAATTAATAACTAGCAACATGGATAGGTTTACTTCTCTCTGGCATGGGAGCGAGTTGAGTCTGTGAACCGAAATATGCAGAAAAATGGTTTAGTGCGGCAAAGTTTGTATTTATGCTTACATCCTTTCGAATGGTGTTGAATCTCTGGGAAACATATGAACTTGCTTCAATTTATACAGAATCCTATGTCCACATGATTAGATGGTTTAATATATTTAAAAACTTATATGCATGAATGTAATTTATTTATTTAATGCTCTTTTTTATTGAAAATTATATGTTACTATACACCTGAAAACATGTTTTTTACTGCCCCATTTTTGCTTTTTGTTGTTTTTTTTTTAAGATGTTTTGGGGCTGGCATGTTTATTCGTGTTAGGCCGTTGTGTTGTTAAGTATGTTTATGTTCATAGTTTAGCTTTTACAGAGAATAAATAACCTTTAACCTTTTGTTTGTTCTTTAAAACAATAGGTATTATGCTATGGTTAAGTGTGGATCTGTAAGGATAGCAGTTTATCTTGCTTAAGATGTGTCTGGTTTGCCTTTGTACATATATTCTTTAGTTCAAGTTTGATTGCTATGTTAGCTATTATTTAATGTTGAAAAAACTTTGTTTACGTTAGGATATACTCCATGGTCTGTTATGATAATACCACACGGTTTATGGAAATTTTTGTTACATATCACCATGTTAATGTAAAAAACTAACATTGTTATGTTAGAGACCTGCTTGACAAAGTGTGAGAATAAGTGACGTTTTTGGATTGTTATGTTAGTTACTTTACTGGTGTTTAAGTGTGGAAACTTTTGTTAACGTAAACACATTTATTTCCTGTCTAAGATGGGCTATAAGTTTTCTCCGGTTGGGGTTATATTCAAGTTTCAGATTGATGCAAGTAAGCTTTATTACTTGTGAAAACATTGTTACGTCAGCATATATTGCTGATCTTTGTATAAAGAACTTGATTTTTTATGTTATGTTATCCAAAAATGGGTACTCGAATGTGACCTTAAATTCAATAAGATCCGCAATAGATCACAGATGGTTCAGGAGGGTGGCTGGGTATGGGCGTTGAGATGGTGGTTTTGTGATTTTAGTGATTTACTGCTTTAGGGTATGTAAAAACGTAAATTTGTAATTATATAAACATAAAAAGTAATAAGAAATTTTATTTATTTATTTATTTATTTAATTTTTATTGTTTTTCTTTTCTGTATCGAGAATAATAAGAAAGATGTGTACCAAGTTTCGTTGTTCTATACGCAAATATTTCAGTTTTGTGGGCTGGTGACCCCACCTTTGGGATGTGTACTCTATTTAATTTCCATATACGATAAAATACATTAAAACCCATTTTTCTT
>JABUQX010105483.1:10000-12500 GCA_015478945.1 Trachelipus rathkii
AAGATTGAGTAACGTAGCTTCATAATGGGAGAACTGAATGTTCCGAGGGATATAGAGGAGAACAGTAATAGAACCTTATAATATAAAAAGAGTTAAGGAGGGATAAATAGGTAACAATATGTTAGAATTTTACAGTGCAATAAGAATTTATTGATTGTAAAATGTAAGGGAAGATATATGCTCGTATTTTGGAAGCGAGAAAAAAAGAGTGCGATAAACGATGTGAACTTGAGAAGACTGATTGGCGAAAATGAAGAAGCAAGGTGTGTTATTAGAAAAGAAGTAGGTAGGGATAGCAGTGGGAAATCAAAATCTTTACATTGAAACAAAAAGAAAATACAAAGAAAAAATAATTTACCAATAATCAAAAAAAAAAAAAAAAAAAAAAAAAAAAAAAAATAAAAAAAAAAAAAAAAAAAAAAAAAAAAAAAAAAAAAAAAAAAAAAAAAAAAAAAAAGAAAAAAAAAAAAAAAAAAAAAAAAAAAAAAAAAAAAAAAAAAAAAAAAAAAAAAAAAAAAAAAAAAAAAAAAAAAAAAAAAAAAAAAAAAAAAGATAGATAGATAAATAGATAAATAGATAAATAGATAATATTATTATATTATTATTATTATTATTATTAATTATATTATTATTATTATTATTATTATTATATTATTATTATTATTATTATTAATATTTATTATTATTATTATTATTATTATTATTATTATATTAGTTTATTATTCTTATTATCAATAGTATTATTTTATTATTTATTATTATTAATATTTATTATTATTATTATTATTATTATTATTTATTGTTATTATTATTATTATTATTATTATTTTATTTATTATTTATTATTATTTATTATTATTATTTATTATTATTATTATTATTATTACTTATTATTATTTAATATCGGTTTTATTTATTAGATTTCTAATAAACTTTCAATAAACTTGCAAAAAAAAAACGTCATACATCATAATTAGCAACAAAACTATAGCTGATAATTTCAACCACATTAAAATCAAAGGAGTTGAATTGAAAAAGAGTCACAAATGCTAAAATACTTGGGGGGTTAGGTCAGATTTGGAAAAGAAATGACCAATAAAAAGAACATTATCAAACCAGCTAGTGATTTAAAACTAGCCAAATTATGTTTAATACTAAATCAAATGGAAAAATTCATTCTTTTATATATATTGAAGAAGATATATACTTTGCACATATACACCCACATCTATTTATATTTGTCTTCCAGTCTTATGGTATAGCTAGCAAAATCATCTATTAATTCGTTATTTTTGTATGCAAAAACCGCTTCATCCGACCTGTTAAGCCCAACTAAAAACTTCTATGAGCATACAGCACCTTTATTTTAAAAAAACCTTAAAATGTTACAATTTGAAAAAAAGACCTAAATTAAAGTTATCTTATTATTTAAAGGAAACAGCACAAGATACTACCAAAAATAAGGCATGCTAAACTTCACAAATAATATTCTAACTTTCATAAAATAACCAAAAATTTCAAAGAGATAAAATCTAAGAAATAGTGATCACGTAAATCCTCCTTTCTATAAAGTGTTTAGAAAAAGCTAGATCAAAAGCCAGTTAGCTATAAATGTTGACCCTAAAGTCTATCAACGATTTACCTCGAGAAAATTAAAAAATGAAAAATTTCTCTTATATATACAAAAATTAACAAGAAAGTTAAACTTCAAAAAAAGAGCTAAATATAAATAAAAGAATACTAATAAACTAAGTTACAATAATAATGCCAATATTACAAAGTAAACTCGAAAACAGAAAACTGAATAAATAAGTACTAATAATATATACTATTTATTATATATTATTATTATAATATTAATATATTATATTTATTAATTATTAATTTAATATTAAATTAAATTATTATTATTAAATTATTTATTATTATTATTATTATTATTATTTAAATAATTATAAGAATTATTTATATTAATAATATCTTCAGTATTTATTTATTTCATATAATTAATGATTAAATATTTATTATATATTAAAATATAAATTACTATAATTATGGTAAAATATTTATTATTATTATTATTATATTATTATTATTATTATTATTTTATTATTATTATATTATTATTATTTATTATTATTTATTATTAATATTATTATTATTTTATTTATTCTTTTTATTATTTTTTTAAAAATTGTTATTATTATTTCTAATATTTAAAAATTTTATTATATGTAACTGTTTATCAAAGAATATATTATTAATTATTATATAGATTGATATTTTTATATGTTAATTATTATATTCTGGAAATGAACATCATAAAAAAGAAATATAAGTCAAGGACCTATCAATTCAAAATACTTGTTCACAGTTATTTTTAAATTACCAATTGTGGTAATTAATTATTAATTATAATATTATATAAAATTAATATTAATTATTATTATTAATATTAATATTATTATTATATTAAATTAATTATTATATTAGATCATCA
>JABUQX010105484.1:0-12500 GCA_015478945.1 Trachelipus rathkii
TAGTTTGGAACATAAAGCATATACTCTCTCACAGGACGGTTGCTTTGCCAGCTAATCTCTGAAATCGATCGATAGCGTAAATACGACCGGCGAAGAGTAAAAAAATTTTATTTCAGAGTCCATTATGGTTGCAAAGACGATATCTATTTTTCTTGAACCGGTGTTCTTTTTAAGTTATTAAGAAGATTTCATACTTACCAATGCAATAACCATTTGCATTTGGCTTTTCCGTTTGATAATCAATTGAATTTCCACACATTTTGAAGCTGGTTCGACGTATACATTGGAGAACTTAAAATAATTAAAAAATTGTTTGTTTTTTTTTATATAAGTTTTTTTTTTTATACATATGGAAAAATTTCCGATCTCTAAAAATTATATAATTAAATATTTTTAGTTTTAAGGATAAAATTTGTATTAATTATCTGTATTTATTTAACCCGTCGTAGCTAGTAAAAACATTATTCCTTGAATAAATCATAATTCAAAATTTATGTTTAATTAGTGAGGAGGTATAACTATTTTTTTTCTCAAAACTACGATAGCTACAAGAGAAACTAATATCATTCGTGGAATCAGCGTAAGAAAATTGTTCTCAAAAATGAAAAAATGAATTTTTTTAGGATATTTTATTTTTTTCTCGAAAACTACGATAAGGCTACAATTAAAACTAATAACATCGTGGAATCAGCGTAAATTAGTGTTGTTCTAAAATATGAAAATTTGTTTTTGATTTTTTGGTATTTATTTTATTTTCTGAAAACTAGAGTAGGTCAATGTAACTACTTTTTTTTTCCATTTTTAAAACAATTTCTGAAACGCTGATTCAAAAAGGTTATTATGTTTTTTGTAGCTATCGTAGTTTTTCGAGAAAAAAATAAATAACGCAATAAAGAATAAGAGAAATACTTTCTGCTTTGTCTGTATCCACTTTTACGCACAATAATCCCTCTACCTGAATCTCCCCGAAACTGTTATTAGTCTCTCTCATGTAGCTTCGTAGTTTTTCGAGTTTTTTGCACTTTAGACCCTTCGACATTATATCTCTGACTGTGTTCGTTGTTTGTGACTAATATAAGTCGAAAGTTCTAAGTGCAAATCGAAAATAATTTCGACTTAAAATTTTTGGGAAAAATTAAATTTTCTCTGTGATTTTATAGATTATTCACACTTAAGACATTGACTTATACAGTTCCATTGGAGTACTAACTATATTGGGTTGAAATGCTAGTTTTATACCTTAAATGGTGTTGCTGCGATCAAGTAGAGTCGTTTCGTTCCTTTCGACACGTCACTATGTATAAGTGTCGCTTACGGGAATGCAAAAGCGCTGAATAGCTTTCAAATACCGTTACTTAAGCTAAAACTATCTTCAATCCGATTTATGACGTCTATAGTGAGCCTGATCGGGACTGATATAGAGTCGAAGTCTAAGTGAAAATTCCGAAAAATAATTATGAGAAGATAAAATTTTGTGTAATATTTTCTTAAGATTATTTAGTTTGCACTGTTAGACTCGCACTTAGCCACTTAGACTTCGACTTATACTTTAGACCTTTGACTTAGCCACTTGAGACCTTCGACTTAGCACTTAGATCTTCGACTTAGCACTTAGACCTTCGACTTACACTTAGACCTTCGACTCTACACTTAGACGCTTCGACTTAACACTTAGACATTCGACTTAACCTTAGACTCGACTGTAGCACTTAGCCGTTCGACCTTATATCTTCAGACCTTCGAGCTTATACTTAGATACTTCGACTTTAGCACTTAGAGCGTAAATAGAATAACCTAAATAAATTCAAAAAAATTTTTTCCATTTTTAGAAAAAAATATTACGCTGATTCCACGATTGTTATTAGTTTTCTTGCTATCGTAGTTTTCGAGTTTTTTTGCACTTAGACCTTCGCGACTTATATCTCTGACTGTTCGTTCGTTTGTTTGTTGAAGGTCTAATATAAGTCGAAAGTCTAAGTGCAAATTCCGAAAATAATTTCGACTTGAAAAATTATTATTGGTGAAATTATTTTCTCTGGATTTTTTAGATTTTCACGACTTAGACCTATGACTTATATCAGTTCCGTTGAGACGTCACTAATAGGGGGTTGGAAGTGATAGTTGATACCTAAAAGGATGTTCGCGATCAAGTTGAGGACTCGTTTTTGCGGTTCCCTTCGAACGTCACTATAGAATAGGTCGCCTTACGGGAATGAAAAGCGCTAAGCTTTCAAATACATGTACGTAAGCTAAACTTCTTCGATAAGTCCGAATATGGACGTATATAGTGACGACCTGATCGGGAACTGATATAAATCGAAGGTCAAGTGCAAATTTCGAAAAATAATTTGGACTTAAAAAATTTTGAATATTTTCTTTCAGAAATTTTAGATTTTAGCACTTAGACCTTCGGCTTATAAGACCTTCTACTTAGCACTTAGACCTTCGCCTTATCACTTAGACCTTCGACTTATCACTTAGACCTTGACACTTAGCACTTAGACCATTCGACTTAGCACTCTTAGACTTCGACTTATTCATTAGACCTATTCGACTTGCACTTAGACTTCGACTAGGACTTAGACTTCGAAGACTTAACACTTAGACCTACGACTTAAACACGTTAGACTTCGATCTTAACACTTAGACCTTACGACTTTAAGCACTTTAGACGCGTTCGACTTATACTTAAGACCTTGCGACTTATACTTAGACCTTCGCCTTAGCACTTAGACCTAAAGTAAAATATCTAAATAAATCAAAAATTTTTTTTCGCTTTTTAGAACAAATATCTTACGCTGATTCCACGAATGTATTATTTTGAATATACTATCGTAGTTTTCGAGTTTTTTTGCACTTAGACCTTCGACTATACTTGACTGTTGTTCGTATTGTCTTGTTGAACTAATATAAGTCGAAAGTCTAAGATGGCAAATTCCGAAAAACAATTTCGACTTAAAATTTTTTGGGAAATTTATTTTTCTCTTGTGACTTTAGATTTCACACTTTAGACCTTTGACTTTATATCAGTTCCCGATTGAGACGTCACTATTGGGTTGAGTGATAGTTTATACCCTTAAAGGTGTTGCGCGATTATAGTTAGATCGATTTTCGAGTTCCGCGGCGAACACACTTCGACTATAGTAGTAGTGTCGCTTACGGGAATCGGGAGGAAAAAGCAGAGTGAACGGCGTTAAATGCTGTGTCTGAATCGTCTTTGAAATAACAGTTACGAGAGTAACAGGGATAGAATGCGTTCTATTCTTCAGAAATTTCGTCCGGATATTACGTCATAATAGTTCGTATGCCTGATCGGGAATACCTCATAGACAGAGTCGGAAGGGTCTACTACGTGCAAATTAATACAAATAATTGGTATCACAGTAATTGAATGTGTTGGCGTCACATCATGAATTTGAGTGTAAATGTATGATGGGATTCTAGAGCTATTTTAGACTTCGCCTTTAAATACTGATGAGATAATTCCAGTCGTCGACTAGCCCGACTTAGGAGCTGCCTTTTCGGGAGCTTCTGTTGCCTCAGGTACGCTTGTCTTACGCTTGTAACTTGACTCTTGGGACTTGTTACTATCATCCTCTCATCCCTTCGACTTAAGCACTTTGAACGTTCGGACTATAGCACTTAAGACCTTTTTCGGACCTACTACCTTTAGAGACCTCCTGTGGGGCGTGACTTATATACTGTAGACCTTCGGACTAGATAGGCACTTAGACTTCGGACTAGCACTTAAGACCTTCGGGGATTAGCAACTTAGGACCGGTACGACTTATTATCTCTGAACTAGCTTCGTATCGTTTGTTTGTTGAACTAGTAAGGTCGAAGAAAGGTCTAAGTGCAAAATTCCGAAAAATAGATATTCGGACTGTATGAAATTTTTTGGGGAAATTAAACACTCTCTGTGATTTTGTTTAGATTTTCGTACACAGCGGTAGGCAGACTGTTTAGGAAGTATTCTTTCACTAATTTTGTTGAACTAATATAGTCGAAAAAGTTCTATACATGCATTCAGAAAGATAATTTTCGACTTAAAATTTTTTTTGGTAATTATCTTTCTCGTGTGATCCTCTTTTAGATTTCTCACCACTTGCACCTTCGACTGATTACTCATAAATCACGATTCCACTCTGGTGTCCACGAGGCTCGAGTACGGACGTCGAGAGATGAATAGTTGGCTCCTCGGCAACCGGCCGTAATGAGGTGTTCGCGCGCGCGAGACTCACAAGGTTTAGGAAAACGAGCTTCGTTTTCTACGGTTACCTTCGAAAGCAGCTCACTATCAGAACCGTCATAGTTGGGTCGCCTACGAGAATCTGGCTAAACACCGGCTGAACGCTTTTCAAAGAGCGTACAGTTACCTAAGCCAAACTAATCTTGTCGACAATGGTCCGAGTATGAACGGTCCGCTATATGTGGAAACGGCCTAGATCAGTGCGGAAATGACTATAGTTGCAGCGAACTCAGCGGCCGGCGCGGACGTAGCGACAGCGGCGACAAAGCTTGCGAGACCTAAGCTGCACGAATGTCCGAACAAAAATAATTTTGGACTCAAAAGCAAACTTGTGTTAATATGGGTTGTTTTAGAGAAAGAATATTCCGCTTTCTTGAGATTTTTGACAGCCTTACAAGACCGTCTCGTACGTTATACTCTGTCGCACCCACCTTCGAGACTGTAGACACTTTAGACTGTGTCGAAGCCTCTGATCCACCTGAACTTCCTCGTAGCTCACTTAGAACGCTTGCTGAACTCCAATAGCCACTTAGACTCGGACTTAGCACTGCTAGAGCGCCTACTGTCGCGACTATTAGCAGCTCGTAGGACTTCATGACTTAGCACTCATAGACCTTCGGAATCTCTAGCACTTAGAGACTTCTCGAAGCGTAGCACATTATGAGCGCTTCCGACTTAGAACTACCGCCTCTGCGGACTTTACACGTTAAGGAACCTGGTCGAACTACTACCTTAGAATCTTCGACTTAGCTGTAGGGACGCCGTGAACTGTCACGCTTTAACTTAAGTAGAAGCCTTTCGACTATTTACATGGCTAGCACGGTTCTCGATCGCTTAGGCGACTTCGAGGCACCCCTAGCGACCATCAAGACACCATTCTTAGGACTTCGAGACTGCTATAGCCACTTAGGCGAGCCGATCGAACATAGTCGTCCCTGACTGGCGTATTCACAACGCTAGCCAGACCATGCTCGCTTTTGTGTCTTGTTGGAACTCAGATACCGGTGCTTCGAAAGCTCTAACGTTGGCACAATTACGAAGCGAAAATATACAATTTCGACTTAAAATTTACTCTAGGTGGACTTCTATTTCGTTTATTATTTTCTCTGTGATTTTTTAGATTTCACACTTAGAGCTCGTCACACCCTGTATGACCTTACTACATAGATTCAGCGGTTGTGGAAAGAGAACGGCAGCTCAGACTAATAATGAGAGTTGCCCGGGCGGATGTGAAGTTAGTTCAGTCTTTTAATCGCGTATTAAGAGTGGATGGTTTGCGCGAGTTCAAGTTAAGAACGACCCCTCCGCCTTCTCCTCCTCCCCTCCGGTTTCACCTTCGGAAAACGCGTCACCTAAATAAGCGATGTATGATGGTGTTGCTGAGTACGGAAGGAATGCAAAAAAAGCCGGCTGAATACACAGTTATCAAATACCTAGTTATCTCCCAGCGCTCTTGCGAAGGCAGAATCGAGTCGGCTTGTGCTGGATCCTTCCCTCTTTGTGTGTATCTTTATCTCTTCTTCTTTGTCTCTGTTCCTGGCTTTTTTAAGCTTTAAAACTGATCTTCAATTTCCGATTTATGACTGTTTCATTATATTACTGTGACTGCTCTTTGGAGTTGCCGGTGGGGCTAACTGATATACTGTCTTTAGTGCGAAGTCTAAGTGCAAATTCCTGAGAAAATAATTGTTGGCTTAAATACTTTTTTGTGCTTATATTTTCGTTGAGAATTTTCTCAGATTTTTGCTCACTTATAGCTATTACTCGACCTCTTACTGTATCTGACTCTCTTCGCATTCTTAATCACGTTAGATACCTTCTAGTTACACGTCTTTTACGATATTATACTATTAGAACCTTTTCGATACTTATTCACTTTAGACCTGTCGAACTACACTTGAGACGTCTTCGCTTCGGCTAGGCACTTTGCAGACTCTTGCGACTTATTCACTTAAGGAACGACACATTATGACTTGAGCAGTTTAGATCGTTCGGACTATGACATACTAAGAACTCTCACTTGCAGAGCTTAGCACTCCTAACCCTTCCGAGCTCACAGCTGGCAACGCTACCTTTCGATCTGTAATACACTCTACTGTAGTCCACTTGCGCCTTTAACACTTTAGAACTTGCGTTCGACTGAGGCACATTAGGCACGTGTGTCTACTTAGTAGCTTAATCCTCCGTACTTAGCCTTGGCGTAGTATACAACTAGTACGGGTATTGAGAGTTGATGGCTTATTCATAACACTTAGACGGTGATTGAACTGACTATCTCGCATGCTAGCTTCTAAGCAGACCGGATTTAGTCCGACTTATGAGGGAGCAGTGCTCTAGGACGCCTGTACCGGAACTTATAGCACAGTCCTAGACCGCATTCGCTTATATTCTACTGATTCGTAGGTTGGTCGTGCCGAAACGTCGTTTCCGCTCGTTGTCATTGTAGAATGAAATTCTAGATATTAACGATAGTCGCGAGCGAATAAATTCGTTAAACGGACGGTGCAGTCAGCGATTGTCCCGATAAAGAATTAATTTCCTAAGTGTACGAACTTGCTAAAGATATATGTGTTGGCGTCGAAATTATTTCCTCTGTGATTTTTAGATTTTCAACATTAGACAAGCCGTTTGACCTATATGATCAGTTCCGTTCAGACGTCAAACTGTATAATGCTGGGGGTGTAAGTGATATGTTTTACGTAGCTTCTACTTATACCTTTAAAATTCGGTTTGGCGACGATCAAGTTAGATCGTTTTTCGGTTCCCCTTCGAAACGTCACTATACTCAGGCGTAATACCCTCCCGTGTTCCGCCGTTACGGGAACTGGCAAAAGGCGTTGAAATTGCTTCTCAATACCAGTTACCTAGCCCAAACTATCGTTCAATCGATTATCGACGCCCAGTCATACCCCATACGTGCTTAGTGGAGCGCCTGATCCTGCGAACTGAATAATATATTAAGGTGCTCTCGAAGGTCTAAGTGCAAATTCCGAAAAATAATTTGGACGTTAAAATTTGTGTAATATTTTCTTGAGATTTTTAGATTTAGCATATACTTGACCTTATATTAGAACATTCGAGCTTACCACTTGACCTCGCAATTATCTTAGACTCGAATTATCACTTAGACCTTCGACTGAGCATTAACTCTTCGACTTACACTTTAGACCGTTCGACTTAGACTTAGTAGCTTCGACTTAATGTGCTACTTAGACCATCGACTTAGCACTTAGACCTTCGAATTTGCACTTAGAGCTTCGACTTAGCACTTAGACTCGACTTAGCACTTGTAGACTTCGACTTAGCAACTTCAGAGCTTCGACTTTAGCATAGGGACCCGTTCGACTTATACTTAGACCGCTTCGACTTAGCCTTAGACCTTCGACTTAGCACTTAGACCTTTCGACTTAGCACTTAGACTTTTAGATTTTAGCACTTAGAACCTTCGACTTATACTTAGACCTTCGACTTAGCACTTAGACTTTCGACTTATATTCTGACTGTTCGTTCGGTTTGTTGTGTGAACTAAATAATAAGTCGAGAAGTCTAGAGTGTAAATTCGAAAATAATTTCGATCTTAAAAATTTTTGGGAAATTATTTTCTCTGTGATTTTTTTAGATTTTCACAGACTTAGACCTTTACTTATATTCAGTTCGTTGAACGGTACTATTTGGGGGTTGCAGTGATAGTTTAGTACCTTAAAAGGATGTTTGCGCGATCAAGTTAGAGTTCGTTTTTTCGGGCCTTTTCGGAACCTCACTTATGAGTTCAATTAGTGTCGCGCTTACCGGTGGAATCGCAAAAGCGTGTTGAACGCTTATTACGAAATACCAGTTTATAATCTAAAACTATCTTCAATCCGAGTTATGACGTCAGTAGTAGTGCGCCTGGATTCGTGGTAAACTGATATATATGTCGAAGGGCTAAGGTGCCAAATTCGAAAAATAATTTGGACTTAAAAAATGTTTGTGTAATATTATTTCTTTGAGAATTTTAGATTTTGAGCACTTAGACCTTCGAGCATATCACTGTGAGACGCTTCGACTTAGCATTGACCTTCGACTATCACTTAGACTTCGACTTATCACTTAGCCTTCGACTTATCACTTAGACTTTCGACTTATAAAGCATTTAGAATTTCGACTTAGCACTTAGACCTTCGGCTTAGCACTTAGACCTTCGACTTAGCACTTGGACCTTCGACTTAGCACTTAGACCCTCGAGTAGAACTTTAGACCTTCGACTTAGCACTTAGACCTTCGACTTAGCACTTAGACCTTCGACTTAGCACTTAGACCTTCGACCTTCGACTTAGCCCTTCGACAAACAACAAGAGCATAAATAACCAACAAAAAAAATTTTTTTTATTCTCATTTTCAGAACAAATATCTTACGCTGATTCCACGATGATGTTTCTTGTAGCTATCGTATGTTTCGAGTTTTTTGCACTTTAGCACTTCGACTTATATTCTGACTGTTCGTTCGTTTGTTTGTTGAATAATATAAGTCGAAAATCTAAGTGCAAATTCCGAAAAATAATTTCGACTTAAATATTTTTTGGGAAATTATTTTCTCTGTAATTTTTTTAGATTTTCACACTTAGATCTTTGATTATTCAGTTTCCAGTTGAGACGTACTATATGGGTTAGAAGTGATAGTTTAAACTTAAAACGTTTGGCGATCAAGTTAGATCGTTTTTCGGTTCCTTCGAAAAGTCACTATAGTATAGTGTCGCCTTACGGGAATCGAAAATGCGGCTGAACGCTTTCAATACAGTGTACCTAAGGTACAACTATCTTCAATTCGCGTTATTGACGTCATTATAGAGACCCTGATCCGGGAACTGATATTAAGTCGAAGGTGCTAAGAGCAACTCGCGATAGAATAATTTGGATTAAAAATTTTTGTGTAATATTTTCTTTGAGATTTTTAAGATTTTAGCACTTAGACCTTCGAATTATACTTAGCTTCGACTTATACTTAGACTTCGACTTATACTTAGACTCGCTTCGACTTATCACTTAGACTTTCGACTTAGCACTTAGACCTTCGTCTTAGCATTTAGAGCCTTCGGCTTAGCATTAGACCGTTCGAGCTTAGCACTTAGACTTCGAACTTATATCTCTGACTGTTTCGTGGGAGTTTCGTATTGTTTGTTGAACTTCGACTTGTACTCTATAGACATTGTGACTTAGCGACTTAGACATTCGACTTTATACGTTGAGGACCTTCGACTTAGCACTTAGACTTCGAATTAGCACTTAGCATCTTCGGACTTAGCATTGAGACCTTCGAATTGAGACTTAGAACCTTCGTTAGCACTGTAGACCTTCGGACTTAGCCTAGAACTTCGACTCTAGGCCTACTTAGACTTCGCTTAGCAATTAGACCTTACGCTTATACATAGACTAGACTTTAGCAACTTAAGACCTTCGATTTATATCTCGACTGTTCGTGATCGTTGTTGTGAACGTGGACTTGTACTTAGACCTTCCGATTAGCACTCTAGACCTTCGACTTATACTAGACTTCCGACTTATAACTGACCTTAGCGACTTAGCATTTTGACTTCGACTAGCATTAGACATTCGACTTTCAATAGACTTCGACTTAGCATTAGAGCTTGCGCTTAGCACTTAGACTTTGACTAGCACTTAGACTTTCGACTTAGCACTTAGACCTCGGACTTAAGCACTTAGACCGTCGACTTATACTTAGACCTTCGACCTATACTTAGACCTTCGACTTAAGCATAGACGTAAAATAAAGATAACCAAAAAAAAATCAAAAAAATTTTTTTTCCATTTTTCAATACAAATATCTTACGCTGATTTCACGAATGTATTCAGTTTCTATGTAGCTATCGTAGTTTTTCGAGTTTTTTTGTACACTAGACTTCACTTACTAGTCTTGATCTGTTCGTCTCGTTTTTGTTTGTTGAACTATATAAGTCGAAAGCTAAGTCATTTCCGAAAATAATTTCGACTTAAATTTTTTTTGGAAATTATTTCTCTGTGATTTTTATGATTTTCACACTTAGACCTTGACTTTTATATATCAGTTCCCGTTGAGACGTCACTATATGCGGGTGGAAGTTCGATAGTTATACCTTAAAAAGGTGGTTGCGCGATCTAAGTTAGAAGATCGTTTTTCGTTCCCTTCTAACGTCACTATATGTACAGTGGTCGCCTTACGGAATCGCAAAAGCGGCTGAACGCTTTCAAATACCAGTTACTAAAGCTAAAACTATCGTCAATCCGATTACTGACGTCATATAGTGACGCCTGATTGGGAACTGATATAAGTCGAAGGTCTCAGTGCAAATTCCGAAACATAGTTGCGGACTGTAAAAATTTTGTGTAGATATTTTCTTTGAGAAATTTTAGCTTTTACTTTGTTTTTACGACTTAGCACTTAGACCTTGGACTTAGCACTTAGACCTCCGACTTAGCAACTTAGACATTTGACTTAGCACTTAGACCTTCGACTTCACTTAGACTTCGACTAGCCTTTAGATCCTTCCGAATTAAGCAGCTTCAACCTTGACTTAGCACTTTTAGACTTCGACTTAGCACTTAGGACCTTCGACTTGCAAACTTAGACTTTCGATTGGCACTTAACTCGACTAGCACTTAGATTCGATTAGCACTAGACGCTTCGACTTATATCTCTGCCTGTCTCGTTCGTTTGTTTGTTGAAACTAATATAAGTCGAAAGTCTAAGTGCAAATTCCCGAAAAATAATTTCGACTTAAAATTTTTTTGGGAAAATTTTTTTCTCTGTGATTTTTTAATTTCAATTAACTTAGACCGTTGACATTATGATCAGTTTCCGTGAGACGTTCACTATATTGGGTTGAAGTATAGTTTATCCTTAAAAGGTGTTGCGCGATCAAATTAGATCGTTTTTCCGGTTCCCTTCGAAACGTCACTATAGTATGGTGTCGCCTTACCGGGAATCGCAAAGCGGCTGAAGCGCTTGCAAAATAGCCAGCTACCTAAGCTAAAACGACTACCTTCAATCGATTTATGACGTCTATAATGAGCTGATCGGGACTGATATAAGTTCGAAGGTCCCTAAGCCAAATTCGAAAAATATATTTGGACTTAAAAATTTTTTGTATTATTCTATTGAGAAGATTTTAGATTTTAAGCACTTAGACGCTTCGATTCTATTAGAACATTGCGACTTATATCAGTTCCCCTTCGAAACCATTCGTGGAATCAGCGTAAGCTAATTGTCTTAAAATGGTCAAAACAAAATTTTTGATTTTTATGGGCTATTTTTTTATTTTTTTTCTCAAAAACTACCGAAATAGCTAAAGAAACAAATAACATTGTCGGAATCAGCGTAGATAATTGTTCTAAAAAAATGGCAAAAAAATTTTTTTTTGATTTTTTGGGGCTATTTTTATTTTTTTTCTCGAAACCTACGATAGCTAAAAAAAACTAATAAAATTCGTGGAATCAGCGTAAGAAAATGGTTCTAAAAACTGGAAAATTTTTTTTTTGTTTTTTTGGGTGGGTTTTTATTTATATCTCCAAAAACTACGATAGGTACAAGAAAACTTAATAACATTCGTGATTTTCAATCTTCATTAGTTATGACCTACTACGTAAGGAGGGCAATGCTAGTTACGGCCATAAATTCGTGTTTTTTTTATTTTGATGGAAAAAATTTCTAAAGGGAACAATCAATTATAAATTTTGGGCACAAATCCTAATAATGGGAACTGTTTTTTTTTCTTGTGTAAGCGTTATGCAAAGGGAACTACTTAAGGTTTTTATTAATTTTCAAAGTGTTTTTAGAACACTCGACACACCCTGTAATTAGCGAGGGGAGTTTAAGCACCCTATAGCTGTTTTTAGTTTTACGATATCTCAAATTATTCATGAAGTTATTAAAGTTTTCGGTTTCCGCCCCCGAAAAAAAAATTTCTTTTCTAGTGGGGTGTGCACCCGGTCACAGAGTAGTGCGGCCTCCCAACTCTAAATATCAACTTATTTTTATATGCGCCCCTGGAGTTTTTATTTTTTTAAACTGATAATGGAAGCAAAAAAAATTAAAAATTTTCCAAAAATTGCCTTTTTTTTGTCATAGGTGGAAATTGTGTTTTTGAGGCTTGTTCTTGCAACAATTTTTACATATGTATGTACCTTGAATACCGATTTTTTATAGATTTAATACCAGTAATTATTAGTTATCGGTTTCCCTCGAAAAAAAAAAAACTCGCTTAAGAAACGCAAAATT
>JABUQX010105484.1:20000-27338 GCA_015478945.1 Trachelipus rathkii
ACTATAATGTATATTTACTTACACAAATAAAGAATATAATATTAGGTACCATAAGTTAGTAACTAGTATGATAAGGCCTAACTAAAATTACTAAATTTCTAAAGAACCATCAAGGGCCTCATTAAATTCCTGTTCTACTGCTTCTGCATCTGAATCCTCAGACCTGTTTCCAATCATGGCCTCTACTGATAAATCTGATTCCTCATCCTCATATGCTATATTTGTGGAAGAGAAGGAGGAGTCAGACTCTGACTCAAAGCTATGGACAGAGGTGTCTTTAGATTTGGTTTTATCAGACTTCAATGTCCTTACAGAGAAACCTGAGCTACCTGACTGAGAACTCTGGCTGATAGTGTATGTGGTTTCTTGGTGATGAATTTTGATGACCTTTAACTACTACCAACTTTTACATTAATTTGAAAAAAGTACCGGAAGGCTCTGGCTGCTCCGTCTCTGTCAATTTCAAATTATGACTTATGAATAATAGTTTTTTCTGGATGTTCATTTGTGAGCCTGATTCTTTTTTTTGAATGGATATTTGCATGTGCTGAGAACTTCTCTCACATGCAGCTGAAGTGGCAGGAAGGTCTAGAATTCGAGAGGCTACTTTTGATATCTTGCAATGCTTACATAAACTAATCCACCATGCTGCAGACGAAACATTGTTGGAAAGTGAAGCCCAGAGATATTCCATACTGAAGAAGTTCCTCTGACTGGAAAAATTCACCAATTCTCCCATTACTTTCTTTTCATCCACATCTAGCATTTCCTTGCTCAGATTGTAGGCCTTCTGAAAAGCTTGAACCTGAAGAAAAATTATGAAATATTGTTTCAATCTTGCTTGTAATATTGTACTTGTACTTTGTATGTAATTTGTTTTATAAAAGTAAAAAAGTAATAAAAGTAACGTATATATATATACGATATATATATATATCATATATATATATATATATATATATATATATATATATATTCTATATATATACTCTATATATATATTATATATATATATATATATATTATATATAATTATATATATATACTATATATACTAGTATATATATTATATGTATATATACTATATATGACCTTTATTGTCTTCACATTGAGCAATTTAAACATAATCAGATTTATCAGTGATAGGAACAGTGTCAACTGACGGCTTATTTATTTGTGCTCTTTTTCTGCTTTGTTAGCATTTTCATTTCTTTACTTTGCTTCCATTTCCTTGATTTTGCTGTACTCTTACTCTCTTTCTGATTTCCCAAGTATTTCATTTTTATGTCATCACTGCATTTTTTGCAATTCAGTATGTGTTGTTCTTTCCTTGAACTATTATTTTCCACCTCAGTGAAGCACAATTTACAGAGTGCTCTTTTACCTTTGTATGTATGATTTTCCTTAACAGTAAATAGAGAATGGACAGGTGTTTGTTTTCTTCCAGCCATTGTCAAAAATTTTATGAGATATTATCAACTTAAACCATTTAATGTATATAACTTTAAATATATAATTAATTATTATCCTGTAACACCTGTTTCCTAATAAGAACAAGGTAACATAATAAATATTTAAGTACGAGTGGTAGTGATAACATTTAAAAAAAAAAAAAAAAAAAAAAAAAAAAAAAAAAAAAAAAAAAAAAAAAAAAAAAAAAAAAAAAAAAAAAAAAAAACAAAAAAAAACATGTTAAAAAAAAACGATTAAAAAAACACGTTTTTTAACAACTCTACGTGTCCCCAGTTTGAGAACCTCTGCTCTAAGCGGTGAACATCAAAACTGTTATTAAAAAATATTATGATTGTGTGATCGATGATGTCATCGGCTTAGAACGTTAGAAATAACCCTCTAAGCGGTGAACATCAAAACTGTTTTTACAAATTAAGATGATAGTGTGTTCAATGAGACTACCGACTTAGAACGTTAGAAATAACCCTCTAAGCAGTAAACATCAAAACTGTTCAATTTAAGTTCGGCACCCAAATTCTTTTTAAGATGTAATTTTAACATATACCAAATGATCTCAACAGTTTGTTTGATTTTACCTTATCAAGGTCACAACTATATCTAGTGTTTTAATAAAGTAAGATTCGGTTTGAATTGAAGTTCAAAGACCAATTTGCTTAAAAGTGTTTATCTAACTTTTTCTTGAATAAATCAATTTTACCGCTGTTCACTATTTCATAAGAGAGACTATTCCACTTCTTAATTACATTGTAAGTGAAGAAATTCTAAGCAATATTGGTTTGAAATCGTTTATGACAAAGATTATGCCCATAACTTCGTGTTAGATCGTTAAAATCATATCTAAAGAATTAAACTTTTTTAACCCTTTTTTTGGTTTTTTTAAAAATTTAATCGATATTGTCAAATTTATTTAGTGTTTTGAAAACCTATTAATTTTTCCTCTCACATCTTCTTTGTTTTCTAAAGAAAGTCATCTAAAATTCGCGGTGTCGTCTGGTCTATGACTTACCACTCAATTCTCGTATTAATTTGGTTGCCCTTCTTTGAGTTCTTTCAATTTTTTCTATGGATTCCAAAGCTGCACTGCGTATTCAAGATGAGGTCTAACTAATGTTTTATATAGAGGAACTATTATACTTTTAGATTTATATTCGAAGTTTCTGACAATAAAGCCTAGATATTTATTTGCTTTCTTAACACCTTCAGCAGATTGTTATGCAAATTTTAAATCCTTACCCTTTCACTGCGGCGGCATGCTCGACCAAAGATACCAAATAATAAAATTCATCTATATATATAGAGACGCGCCCACAAAATGTCGTACCAATAAAAAATGTATATTTAAATACTTACCGCAAATTAAAACTTTTTAAATGAATCTATATATAGATCCAGCCGCAAAATAGCTTGTGACTATTAGTTTCAATCATCAAGTATATATATATACTATATATATATATATAGTATATATATATATAATATAATACTATAATATATAATATATATATATATATTATATATATATATATAATGCTATATATATATATATATACACTATATACATGTACTATATATATATATATTATACTATATAATATATATATAATATATATATATTATATAGTACTATATATATATATTATATATATATATATATATAATTTTTATATATATATATATATATATATATAATATATATAATATATATATATATATATATATATATACTATATATTATATATATATATATAATATATATATATATAAAAAATATTAAATTTTTTATATTTAAGATATATAAAAAATATAATATATGATATATATATAATATGATATATATTATATATAAAGAGAAAACGCCAAATATATATATAAATTATTATACCATATATAATGTATTATTTTATTTTAAATAATAAAAATATATATATATATAGTCATATATATATATATTATAATTTAATATATAATTTATATATATAATATATATATAATATATATATATATATATATATATATTATTATATATATTAAGTGTCATGTTACAATGTTTCGAGTCACACCGACACTATCACTATCTTTTTAAGAGAGAAAAATTGAAGAACTTGATGAGTTTTAGGAAAATATAATATTTTTTTTTCCGATGAAAAAATAATGAGTTTCCAACTAGTTTTTATTAATTTTTAAACTTTCTATAAATAGACTCATCGCAATATGGGACCATTTTTAGTGCCATCTATATATGGAAGCGATAAAAAAATAATGAGTTTCCAACTAGTTTTTATTAATTTGAGACTGTCTATAAATAGAAGCCGCCGCAAAGTAAGATTAACCAATTTTTAAATACCGTCTATAAATATACTCACCGCAATATGGGCCTACTTTTGGGGCCATCTATATATAGACGCGCTGTAGTAAAGGGGTTAATTAATACCCAAGATCCTTTTCCTCACTGATAACTTTGATAACTGAGTCATCTATTTTGTAATCATAATCATTGTTTCTACTTCCAAAATAGATAACCTTATATTTATCGGTATAAAATTTCATTTGCTACGTTTTAGACCAATTTACAATCTTATTCAAATCGCTCTGGAGTGATTGATAATCTTCGTCACAATTTATGCGATTTTTAAGTTTCGTGTCATCAGCAAATTTCGAGATATTGCTTAAAATATCATCATCTATGTCATTTACATATATAATAACAGTATTGAACCCAGAACAGATCCTTGGGGTACACCACTAATAACATCAGCCCATTCTGAACACTCACCATTGACAACAACTCGTTGTCGTTGGTCCAAAAACCAATTTTTAATCCAATTTAAAAGCCTTCCTCGAATACCGTGAGCTCTTAGCTTTTTCAATAATCTTTGATGAGGGCACGCGTATCGTAATGCCTTTTTGAAAATCTGAACAACATGGCATCAAAAGATTTGTACAATTATCTACAATCGTTAATACACACATCTTAAAAACATCTAGTAAATTAGTTAAAGGCATGATGCTATTTCTTCTTAAAACTCGTGTTGGGAATTATTGAGCAATCCATGATCTTCAAGATGTGAAACTAATCTATTAGCTAGTATTGCTTCAAAAATTTTGCCAAAAAATAGAAGTTAAGCTAATTTGTCGTATTATTTGGGAGTTTAACGATCTCCTTTTTTGAAAACTACAGTAAGAGTTATATTTAAGGTTTTGAAATAACATGCGGTAACCTAACCCTTCTTTTTTAAAGACTATTGAAACGAGCATCGTCAGAGGTTTTACTAAATAATATCTTTCATTTTTTTAGATGCCTTCGGAATAAATCCATCTGGTCCCCAGGTGACTTTATTATTATTAATAGCTTATTCAATTTTTGGAAAGCAACTTTCAACTTCTAAAATTTCAAAACTGTATCTAAAATAACTATCTGTAAACTGAAAATCCGGGTACAATATTTTTCATGTTAGGAGGACATTATCTAGCATCTTCTTTCGTACAATACTGGGAGCAGAAAAATTATTTTAAAATGTTTGCCACATCGGCATTGTTCGAATTAAGTTTCCGTTATTGTATAATAGTGGGTGCCATTGATTCCTCAAGTACAGTGACTTTTTAAATTTTTACATTTAGACTTGGTTGTAATATAAAGAACTGATTTTCCAGAGCAAATTTTAATACTTCTATCCCGGCATATTAACTATCAGTTTCTTTCTTTTATAAGCCATCTACATTCAGTCTTTCTTTTTGCAGTTTCGACGTCCAAACTTTTTTAATCATTTATTATTTTTCCTAAAAATTGGCGGAGAGAACGAATTCCAAAATTTTATAAAGAACACTATTTTTCTAATTAAATTTCGCACGAATCCTTCTAATTCATTGTTTCCACTATCTGGTTTTTGGGGAATTGGTAAAAGTTCTTGTCTTCTTCTTTTCACCCGAGTTTACTCTATCGATAATATGATACAATTTACTAATTTTTTCATTGATTTCCCCTTTAAATATTTGTAGAAACGGGTCGTAATCACCCCCCAACTTACATTATATTGCATTACACAAATACCTTCCCGTGTTATATTCTCTTCAATCTTAATCACATTTAGGTTATTGATATAGGATGAAGCTTTCCTTTAAAGCCATTAAAAATTGTTCAGTTCTTCGAAGTAGAAGAAGAAGAGAAAGAAGAAGAATGAAAGAAAGAAAAGAAAAGAAGAAAAAGAAGAAGATTGATAAAGAAGAAGAACAAACGCAAAGAAGAAGAAGAAGAAAGAATGAAGAAGAAGAAAGAAGAAGGAGAAAGAAGAAAGAAAAAGAAAGAAGAAGAAAAGAAGAAGAGAAGAAGAAGAAGAAAAGCAGCAGGGAAGAAAGAGTAAGAAGAAGAAAGAAGAAGAAGAAGAAGAAAGAAGAAAGAAAAAGAGAAAGAGAGAGAGAAAAGAAGAGAGAAGAAGAATGAAGAAGAAGAAGAAGAAGAAGAGAAGAAGAAGAAGAAGAAAGAGAAGAATCATTTTTTGATTGGGCTATTGCTGATTCGTGTTGGTACTATATTTCTACGCCTGTTATGTATTATTGTCTTTTCCTGTAACTCTGCCTGTTATTATTATTGGGACCTCTAGGTACGTTGTTAGGAAATTTTCTTAAATCCTATAAAAACTGTTGTAAACTAAAGTTCCTTCTTTTGAAACTCGGTTTTTCCCACTATTTCTTCAGTATTCAAGCCCAACCTAGGTGTAGCTACATCAATCCGGATAGTCCAGTTAAGATCTGTTTCCTCTTGTTTCTTATCTCCTATCATCATAATTTGTTGTGAGTGATACCAGGTGAGCTAGCAGATATTCTCGTTTACTTAATTGGTACTAGAAATCTCCGATCACATGAGTCGGCAAAATCTAGGCAAATCCTTTTTTCAATTCTTGGTACTCTAAATTGTTAAACCCAGTTCCTGCTGTTTTGATACTGTTTGATCTTTATTCCTGAATAAATGATCAAGGCTATGACGGAAAAGCGGCTCGGAGAGGAGTCATGTTCCCGCATGTCAATTTCATCTTATGTCTTACTAGCTAGATGCTCCAACCTCAAGGCGAATATACAAATGTTTTTTTCGGGTGTTCTATATTCAGCATGATAAACTTGAAGCTTGAATTTTAATTCTTCTTCTTCTATTCAATCGATGGTTAGCCCACTTTAGACACATAGTCCTTCATTGCATCATATTTCCTGTCCTTTTTGGTAACTGCTTGATTAAATGAAAGGAAATTTCCCTCAACTGTCGACCCAGAAAGCGTAGGTATGGTGTGAGGCACTTGGGGTACTGAACACTACAATTAATCGAAAAGTGTCAAATATATTGTACTAGGTCCTAATCAGCCTCATATTTTTATTTGCCTAGTGTAAGGATGGTTAAGGTATCAAATAACTGTAATATCAAACACACTCTTTCAGCAATAAATTCCGATCCTTTGCCAGGCGCCCTCCTGGTCCCGCCCATCTGACAAGGGCAGAATACCCATCTCAACTACACTTTAAAAGATTTTTTCCCGACCTATAGTTAATATCAGTGTTCCGATCTTCCTATTGGATAAGCGTCCTTCGGCCTGTGAAAGTACACAGCCAATGTAACCAATTAAAACAAAACTTACCCAACACAACACCCCACTTGAAGATCTTCCTAGTAATAATAACGGTTTCGAAACGGGTTCGTTTTTCATATCAAGACACATCAATACTCGTTTATCAAGACTTTACTTATTGTGACCATCAATGCTTTGATCATAGTAAACAAATAAATCATAGACAGACCCCTAATAACTATTACATTGGACTAATATTCAAAGAAATAATAAATTATAATTCCGGAACAAGATAGAGGAAACGACTGGGATA
>JABUQX010105485.1:0-17500 GCA_015478945.1 Trachelipus rathkii
GAGAGAGAGATCTCTGTCTGATTGATGTGAGATGTGCGTAAAGAAAAATACTATCATGTTAGGAAGCATGTTCTAGCAACTTGTATTATTACACCATTCGATTCTCATACCTTAATAATAGTGGGACTGCAGTTGGCATTTTTTTTAACTATGTGGCAAATCACTTGGCAACTATGTGGGCAACTCACTTGGCACTCATTGGCACTCTATTGGCACTCGCACTTGGCACTCTACGCGTGGCACTACACTCAGGGACACGTCATAGAATAATCCATACGAACGCTAGTAATAAGGAACATCAACTAGATATTCCTTACGGTTGATTGGAAGAACCAACCAAAAGCTGTACCATCAATATAGGCGCCATCAAAGGATGACACCATTAAAGATGAGTCATCAAAGATAAATCATCAATAATGCTGAGTCATAAAAAATTGAGCCATGGGAAGACCAAAGGGTTTGGTAGTGTGGTTTTGTACGTGCTGTATAAGTGAATGTAAGTGTCTATGTGTGTAAATGTAAGTGTCATAGTGAATGGGTGTATAAGTGTCATAGTGAATGTGTGTATAAGTGTAAGTAAATCTGTGTGTGAGTGTAAGTTAATCTCCTGTGTGGTTGTAAGTAAATCTGTGTGTGAGTGGTAAGTAAATCTGTGTGTGTGTGTGTGTGTGTGTTGTGTGTGTGGTGTGTTGTGTGTAGGTGTGTCAAGTTAGGATAGATCCCATACATACGTTCAGTTAGGAACGAATATGTGACGGTGGGCCACGCGTGGGTAAAAAATTAGCGTGGCCAAAAGATGAACCCATGGTATACTGCCAAGGCAAGCCTAAATATCATGGTCGACATCCAACAAGGTTAAGACATCAAAAAAGGGCTAAGCGCCTAAAGGAAGATCAAATAAAATTAACCATGTGTCAAAAATGACCCATGAAGGACAAAAATTACCGTGGGTCAAAATTGACCCATGGTAGCTGTCAAGCTTTGGAGGCAAGGGGAAGGACAAAAAAGGTTAAGACATCAAAAAATAGGCTAAGCCACTAAATGAAGATCAAAAATTAAATTACGGTGGGCAAAAATTGACCCATGGTCGAAAAAAATTAAGGGGGCGTAAAATAGAGGGGCAATACGTACAACGCGTTGCTTACGCAACCGTTTGGCGCAACCTTCTTCGAAGGGTGCAAAATTAGGGTTGATAAAAAAATTAGGGTGCCAAAAAATTAGGGTTGCAAAAATTAGGTTGCCCAAAAAATTCGTGGGCCAAAAAATGACCCATGGAAGACAAAGGTTGGTCGAAAAAAGGTCAAGCCCAAAAAGGTAAAGGCCAAAAAAAGGTCAGGCCAGGTAAAAATTTGGGGCCAACAAAGGTCAAGCCCCAAAAAAGTGAAGGTCAAAAAAAGGTCAAGGGCAGGTAAAAGAATTGGGCTCAAAAAGGTCAAAAAAGGTCAAGGTCAGGTGGTCCAAATATGGACGCCTCCGAAATCCCTGTCCTACTACTGACGATAGTAAAGCGTGTGTAAGAATATATGGAGTTGAAAGTGATTGTTTTAATATTTAATAGCGGATGTGAGGCAAGGGATGTGCCTTATGTCTTCTTGTTATCAAATTTGTACTATGGATGGGGTTATGAAAGAATTAAGAGGTTGGGATGGCAGGGGATGATGTTAGAATCAGGTTGTGGAATCGTTTCAAAATTTTCCGACCGACTCCTTCTCCTACTCCCACCCTCTTGCAAAATTAGCCAGACTCGCGAACTCCGACTCCACTCGGTCTTCACAAATTACCGACTCCCCGACTCCGCGACTAGCCGACTCCCACAATCTCGTTGAAGATGAAGGTGTTGGAAGAGGAGTGGAGTGATAGCCCTAGCCTAATTATTATGCGGGATGATTTGTTTGTGTGTCGAATCTGAGAGAGTTTGAGAGATGGTTAGAGGATTTGGCAGGGTGTGTGAAACGAAGATGTTCGAAAGGCAAGCGTAGATGAAGAGTAAGGTATGGTTTTTTAAGTGAGGACAGTCTCGTGTGAACGTTATGTTAGATGGTGAGCACTAGAACAAGTGTCTGGGTTTAAATATTTAGTATATATGTTTGCTGAAAGGAACGAATTGATGCAGGAGTGTAGTAGGCAAAGTGTGATAGCAGGAAGGTGGCTATGCAATTAAATCGTTTGGTGGATTGTCAAGGGACTAAGTCCTGAGTGCGCTAGGGTTTACATGAGGGTATGTTCTTTTAAATAATAATTGATAATGTCTGAAAATTTAATATACACAAAACAATAAATTGCTTAAGATACCCGTAAATTAATGTCTATTGAAAAAGCTAAAAGTAACGAAAGTAACGGCACTCGTTACTTATCCTTTTAAAGAAACGGATAAGATAGACGCAACTACTTTTTCCGAGTAATGGAGTGAACGATAACGGAACTACTTTTTTGAGTAAGGATGCCCACCTCTGATATGATATATATAGATAATATAATATATATATATATATATATATATATATATATTAGTATTATATATATTATATATATATATAATATATATTATATATATTATATAGTAGTATATATATATATATATATTATATATATATCAGGCCTACTCCTTTAAAGGATGTTACATAAAAAGACGTGATATCGAAAAAAAATCGCCGAACCTACCGCATGGAAACCCTGCAAGTGTCAACGTGTTAGCCTAAACCTCCAATGAAGGAGCTTCAAGAGTTACCAAATTTTTTTTTGCACAATTGACGAAATTAATCTAAAGCAGATTAAAATTAATGAACAAAAATCTTTGAAAAATATAAAAACTTAAAAAAAAATATAAATTAAATAGAGAAAGTGTATCCATATAAGTCTTACCTTGAATTGTTGTTTTCAGAAGATTTTTTTTTGCTTTGGGGTAGTTCTTGAAGCCCTAAGATAGCTCAGCCTGTGGCTTAGTCAATTAGCACTTCATATAACTTAGTAGGCTAAAAATGGTAAATTGATAGATAGGTATTAGGCAAAGAGAATAGAGATAGAATGATAGTTGAAATATTTGAAAAGAAATTAAGACAATTTACCTCCATACCCTTAACATTTTTGATTATTTAAATTTGACTTTCACAAGCGCGACAAATTAGGACCGCTATTGAATCAGTAGTGAACTATAGTTTTTTGGCGTTTAGTGAATTCTGTCAATTCTACCCAATATTGACAGAGTACAAAATCCACTAAATAATATAAGATAATAGAAGTTGATGCATATATGACTTTTTTATATCTTACTTCCAAATACGGTGCTAAAATAAAATAAAATAGAAGAGACATAAGTGAAAGTATATAATAGTTTTTATATCCTAAAATAAAACCAAAATAGAAGAGATATATATGTGGAAGTATATAATAGTTTTTATACTATAAAAATCAAAGATTGTTTCTTATTTTTATCCATACATGTTGTGAATGTTGAAAGAGTTATGTTTTGTGTACTTGTTACATTCATAGAATTTAGTTGTAAGCGATTTGCTAATTGCTCTGAAGAAGGATATACATCAGGAATGACATATTGGTTGAAGTTTCTGCTTGTGCATTATTTTGGATTTTTAATGTTTGTTGTTTGTTTTTTTTAATTATTTTTTAACACACAAGAAAGAAGAATGCCGTTCATTATAATTTTTCATTTATGATTAAATCAGAACTTATAATTTTACAATTTGTAGTTTAAATGACCTCATTTGGTATTTCCTTCCAATTCTTTTATTTTTTTGTAATTTTGATTCAGTAGTTTTGAATTTTGGTCAGTGAAATAATTTATGTTCCATGCTATCTGAAATGAGATTTTCAATGCTTTTCCAATAGAACACTTTTTAAGTCATCGATGTTTGGAACTAAAGCTACTGTTTTTTTCCTCAAAATGTGATGTGTTTGGATTTGTGTGTGGACCACATTGGACCATTTAATGTTAAAATAAATAATATAGTAGAAATTTCTTGCCTATTATCCGATACTGTTTCTTATGTAATTTGTTGTGTTAAATTTAAAAATCGTATTGTTTTTTTTTGTCTGTTCTGTCTAATTTTGACACTATTCACATATAAACTAGAAAAACTTGTAAAAAAATATTATTTTTCCCAATAACAGAGACAAAACGGTTGGGTAAAATCTAAAAATATGTGTATCTTGTCCAAATATGCATGCTCTGAAAATTTAACATTGATAGGACAAATAATGAAAAAGTGTCAAATCTGGACCTAACAGATAAAAGCCACGGTTTTTAAATTCAGCACAACAAAATACATAAGAAACAAACATCGTATCTTAGGCAACAAGAAAAAACGTAAAATTTGTTCCCCAGTGTTAAAACTTGCACGTACACAAGAGCTGCAAACCTTATTCTATGTTAAAATATAGATAAGTCTTTTTTTCTGCATTTCAGCTTCACGTATTTGATTTTCGAATTCCGCCACTGTAATGTACAACATCTAAAAAAAATTTAATGATATAGATGTTAAAAATTATTTAACACCACATGATATTATTATTTTTTTCCAGTTTTCACACTAACCTGGAAAAGCCAGTTTTCTGAAAGGCTTGGTTGAGTCCTTAGTCGAATAAGTAAAATATATTGTGTATAGTGACATGGGCAAAAATATATTGGAGCATGATGAGTGTTCTTTACTAGTTAAGGAGACAAACATGGTTATAAATAAAAGGCCGTTAGCATTTAAGTCAATATTAATAAACCCTGAACTGGATCTAAGTATCCAATCTGCTATAGCTCTGGAGATATTGCTGAATGGATATGGGGTTCCAGTCATGGGCGTCGTCAGGGGGGGGCAGCTGCCCCCCCCTAGAAGTGTTTACTCTTATAGAGTCTACCTGCGAATTTTTTTGATCCAACGTTCAGTTCTGGGTGGCTGTTAAGTACGTTTTACGATATATATATATATATATATATATATATAATATAATATATATTATATAATATTAATATATATATATATATATATATATATAATATATATATATATATATATATATATATATATATATATACGAGTATATGGCGAAGGCTAGTTGCAATCATCATTTTCTCACATTTCTCTTGACGAACTGTGTTATTCTATCTATGTTTTTTAATGTTGATATGTAATATATAGTTCTAGATTTTGTGCTCAGTCGATTCTCATTCTTTATTAGGTATTTTAAGGTCAAAGTAGGCATTGAAATATCACTCAACCCGCTCATGTAAAGTATCGTTTCAATTTTCATCAGATCATGGATATTAGGAGATTCCATTGGTACGTACGTTTAACCTAAATATTATTATATATTTTGTGTATTTACTCCTGATAAGTAGGGATTTTGCAACACGTGATCTTACTCGTCCATATGAGGTTATTTTTCAATTTTTAAAAAACTATTTTTCATTACAACACAAAAATTAGTGGTTTCAACATAATTGCTATACTTTTAATTTTTTCTGTTAACCATCTTTGAAATGTTAAATAAAATTAATTAGCCTTTGATCGCATCATGTGGCATTAGATTTACAGTAGTAGAACATTTAATATATATATAGTATGTTATATATATATATATGTATATATTAGTATATATATATAGCTATATATTATATATATATATATTAAATATTAATATATTATATATAGTATATATATATATATGTATATATATCATATATATATATATATAATATTATATATTATAATTATATATTATATATATATAATATATATATATATACTAGTATATATATATATATATATAATTTTAAAATATTTAAGTTTTAAAAGTATATCCATAATATATTTATATATTAGTATAATATAGCTAACTTTCACATAGATATTTATAATATATATATAGTATATTACTATATATATATAGTAGTAATATATATATATATATATATATATATATATAATAGTATATATATATGAATTGTTTGCAGTAAATTTGAAAAAAGAAATAAAACGGAAATGGTAGCGGTGAAAACGAAGAAGATACCAATAAGTCAACTTAAGACTACATCAAGAGGCAATCCTCCTCTGTCGCATATTCGCATGATGAAGAACCTACACCCAGGCCCAGAACCTCGACGAGTCAAGATATGGGTCCAAAGATTTCGGAGTAGCTTTTCAAGTAGATGACAGTCCATGAAAATTGGCATTGGTAGATAGCGTTGGATCATTCATCTCTATGATTTCGACTGAAAAAAAGAAACAGTTACTGAAAGAGTGTTGGATTTTGCAAGTTTGTATTTTATTTCCACCAAATTAAAGTTCGGTCAGAGGGGTCCTAGGCTCTTTAATAATAAGACCTTTCAGTAAATATAAAGATGCTCATGCGGTTTGTTAGGGATATACAAACACAGAGTGACATAAATCTGCTGTTGAATCTGCAAGATGTTCCTACAGGATGTGCCGTTTGACATCCAAATTAACCAGCATTCTAAGAAAATCATAGAAGAAAATAAAAAATATTATCCTCAATAAGTTCATTGTGACATTTTACCTGGTAGCGCGCCGATTTACACGCTTCGGGGTAAGCATCATGATGAGGGAGTGTTGCCAGATTTGTGCCGCTTACGAATAGATGCCGGAGATCAGTCATTGAAAAACAATTTTGAAAGGGGGAAGAAAAATGCCACATACTAATCAGTTCAGATTCAGAATGAGATCATTTCTCTATGTGGTACTACTATAAAGGAAAGCATCGTTAATAAGGTAAAGGAAGTGTGCGCGTATAGCTTACTAGCAGATGAAACCGCTGATATTTCTGGAAAAAACAATTATCCATAGGGTTGCGCTATTTCGAAAAGAGTCCGATGAAGTCAAAGAGGAATTTATTAGCTTTGTAGAGCTGAAAGCGCTTGATCGCAAAACCATTGCGAAAGCCATTGACGATTTGTCACGACCGAAGAACTGGATCCGCAAATGCGTGGGCTTGGGTTTCGATGGCTGTTCTTACGATGTCTGGTCAAGAAGGAGGCGTGTCAAAGCAATATGGGGAAAAGTATAATAAAGCATTGTTCTTCATTGCTATTCACACAAACAAAATCCGTAGTAAAGATAATTTGAAACCACAATAACAGAAATCAGCACTACTGTGGAACTTTAAAGGACTTAATTACGGTTTTTTACGAGAGTCGCTCTTGAGAAGAAAACTAGTGCCAACATCCCAAGCCTGTGCAGAACAGATGGTCGTGAACAACACAAGTGGCCATCAGAGTGTTTAAGGAGCACTTTGTACGAATGATGCATGCATTAGAAATCCTTTCCATTGAAGAAAATACGGCCACAAGAAAAGGCGCTTTTCAGTAGCATTCAGCGGCATGTAAGTCTTCATTCATCATGGCTATGATCTTGATTCGCGAGTACTCTGCGATGTTAAAGCCAGTTGTAAATCTCTACCAATCCAAGACTTGGGATATCGTAGCAAAACTCGCAGCAAATTCAAACATATTGTGGAAAAGTGGTTAGGCAGCCCATGGAAATATATGAAAGACCAAAATTACCGATTAGTGTTATTAAGGTAGTGCTTGAATGGCAAATCGCCGACAACTTGGACGCTTTATCGTGAATATAAAACCGGATTGTGGGTAGGGGCAGCAGGCACGCAGCAAACCATCCAGCAACAAATCCTACACGGAGTTCCCTGGAGAAGAAATTCTTAATAACTCTGTGATCTTAGATTCTATACACCTCTTCTTTGGAATTAGCGATTTTCCTACCTGAAATACACACTGCTTAGTGTATTGACATATCTACAATACCATTCCAAGCATGCTAAACTAGGCAAACAACGATGAGTTAAAGGAATAAGATATCAGGCTTCATTTTATAGTTTTACCACTTAGAAGGCATAGAAAAAAGAAAAAGAGCTAGAACTTTGGTAAAAATTTACAAGGACTAAGAAACTGACGTAGTGAAGAACTAAGAAATAGTCATTGTTGTCTCCGCAGTCTTAAAGAGGAACTGAACCTTTCTTTTTTAGTGTCGACGAAAAAGGCTTTGATGGACTACTACTCCCAGTGCCACGCACCACCATAACGTAAGAACAACTTTTTCAGTACTGCGCTGCGAAGGATCAAGACTTGGCTGCGAAGTACTAAGGAAGACGGTTAAACGGACTGGTTATGATGATGAGTGTACAACTAGAAAATTTGTGATTGACAATTATTTTTTACTTTTATTCAACAATAGAAGGCTAATAATGGAACTAAAGGTGTTATTATTTAATTAATATTCAATTTTTGCAACTGTGCTCTATATTGATGTTTCCCATCATTGCATCAAATAGTTGTTATTTGATATTCCTATTGTTTTTAATAAAATAATCTTTTTATTTTAAAATATTAATCATTTAATTATCCCTACAAAAAAATGTTTTTAGTTTTATGTCTTCTTATATATATATATAATATATATATAGTATATATATATATAATAATGTATATATATAATATATATATATATATATATCACATATATATATATATAGGTATATATATATATTATATTATATATATATATTAATATATGAATAGATATATATATATGATTACTAATGATATCTACAATAGTTTCAAAAGAAAGATGCATGGAATTTATATAAGGAGGAAAAAGAAATACTAAAGGTGGCATACGTAGAGAAGAGAAGAGGTAAATGAACAGATTGGAAAGAGGATGAATGGGACTTACAAAGAAATATAGGAAGCTTTCTGGAAGGAAGCGCGAAAGTTAAGAATGAGAATAAGGGGACCCTGCTTAGAATAATGAATGGGGATGGTGCTTTTGTAAACTGATGAAAAAGATGTGAGGGGAGTGTAGAAAGAACATCTTCGAGAATCTGCATAATTTTGGGCAGTAATCGAAGAGGTGATTAGTGAATGTGTGTGGTTTGATAGTGTTGCAGGACAGGACAAGTATTTCCTTGGGGTATGAGGTTATTAAGCAAGGAGAAGGTAATGGGTAGAATGAGAAGTTGAAAAATGGTAAATCTTCAGGTATAGATGAAATTACTGGTGAAATAATCAAGAGATGGAGGCGATATCGTGTTGAATTGATTGGAAGTTTGTGCACTCCACGCGCATAGGCAGGTGAGGTAGGAAGATATACACGCGATCGCGTACGCTAGAGCACACCTCAATACTACTTCTGAATATAGGGTAAGGGAGATAAGGGGAACTGTAGAATCTATAGTGGAAATTAGTTTATTTGAGTGTTCTAAGGAAGATATATTGCAGCAAAAAGTGCGTCGAGTGGACTAGAGATGTGAGCAGCTGAGTTGAGTGCACAGCAACTAGTTCTTAATAAAATACTTATGCTATATTGTACTTAACAAATGATTGAAGAAAAATGAAAGGGAGAACAAGATAATTGTATTTAGGTTTTATGGATTTGCAACAGGCGTAATGATAGGTTAGATTAGGGAAGCTCTAATAGAAAGGGTTTCTGAATGGAGTAAAAAAGTATGTATGAGGAAAGGTGAGTGTGTGTAAGAATAAATGGTGTCCAAAGGTGATTGGATATTAGTATTAATAGCCGCAGTGAGACAAGATGTTGTGTTATGTCTCCCTTGATTTTCAAGTTTGTAATGGAATGGGAGGGGGGTATGAAAGAATTAGAGGTGGGGATGGCAGGAAAGGGTGTTAGAATGATTGAGAATGGAGAATGAGTGGACTGTGCCTACCTAATAATGGCGGATGATTTGGTCTTTGGTGGCGAATCTGAAGAAGTTTGAGGATTGGTAGAGAAGAATTTTGCAACATTGTAAAGGAGGGGTTTGAAAAGTAAAACGTAGATTAAGAGTAAGGTTATGGTTGTTGAGTGAGGACAGTCCCTCAGTGGGAAGTTATGTTAAATGGAGGGCAGCTGGAACAAGTGTCTGGTTTAAATATTTAGGGTATATGTGTTGGATGAGAAGGAACGGATGATGCAGAGATGTAGTAGGAAATGTTGTGAATGGCAGGTGGGTGGTGGCTGGTCAATTAAATCGTTGGTGAATGTAAAAGGACTAAATCTGGAGTGCGCTAGGGTTTTTACAATGAGGGTGTGTTGTTACCATGTATTATTGTATAGTAAAGGGGAGACTATGGTCCTGGAATAAGAAGTGAGTACGATCTATAGTTCAATGTGCTTTAGATGGAGACAAATCTTTAGGAGGCGTGCTGAGTTGAGAAGAATTGATAAAATGGGAATGAACGTATTAGAGAGTTGTTGTGGTGTGAGAAAGGGGTAAAATGAGAAATGAAATGAAAGTATGTTGAAGTGGTTTGGTCATGTGGAAAGGATACATGATAGTCGGTTGGTTAAACGGATGCATAGATGATGCAGTGTCGTTGGGACCGACCGCTGGGAGAACGAAGAATAAAATTGGATTGAGTCAGTAAGGGAATGTCTGCAGGAGAGAAAATGTGAGTTTGGCAGAGCGAGAAGAAAGGTGCATGATAGGAGAAGAATACATGGGGGATTTTGTGAGGGTGTAATGTGTTTGTGTCCCACCTGGGCAGGGGGATGAAGGCCTACACTTTACGATTTTACCATAGTGAGCGATCCGTCGCGGTCCCGTGAAGTCTAGGGTGGATTTTCTCTGACATTAGTAATATATTTTACTCTAAATTTAATGGTAACATCGATGAGATGGAGTACAGGCTGGGCTTTCTTTTTGACTCGTGTCATAGTGGTAAGGCTGGGCTTTTCTTTTCCGATGGCTTGTCACGCACCTTATTCCCAGTCTTGGGAATTAAAAGGAAGATGAAGATATATATATATATATATACTATATATATATATATATATATAGTATATATATATATATATATATATTATATATTATATATATATATATATAGTATATTATATATATTATATAGATATATATACTATACTATATATACTCTCTAAAATTTTAAGCTGCCCCCCCCTTGCTTGGAAGCTGGCGACGCCCATGGTTCCAGTCATAGTTGTTTCACCCCATTTATGTCATGATCGTGAGGATTATTCAAATGATCCTGATTGGTCTCCTTGTGAACCTGATCAGAATCAGTTTTATTTGGCTTTTCAAAAATACCGAATAGTTAAATCTAATTTGAGTGAATTGTATTATTGTGAATTTTTTTTAATAACCTGCACTATCTTGCCACTAATCAGCAAGATAAATATAAGCAAAAAAATTGATACATCACTGGGAGTTGGAGATATTTATTGCAATAAAATAAAAATTTCGTATGCCATATTTTTACAGTAATGGTACTGTAAAAGAAAATACAATCAATGACTTAGGAAAAATTGTCTCTGTTAAAATAATTCAAAAACCTAACCAAAAAATTATAACCAGACATAAATCAGATATCATGTTATTGCAGAAAAATTATCCAAAGTCTGATGAAATTCTGTCAGAAACAATTTCCACTAATAATAATAGTAAGTAGGACTATAGGTCTATTTTAAACATTTCAGATATTCACAACTGAATGACAATGGTTAATCTCACTGAAGCGCATGATCCAATTTTGGGCTCGGGCTGAGCCTCATTTTCAGCCCCACCTAAAAATGGACATAAAGGAAATATAATGCCGCATTTTTGACTATATAAAACACCAAAATGTAGCTTTTTTTGCCCTCTAAAACGTTGTTTTCCGGTGTTTTTCTGTGTCTGTAGTCATTCTTTCAGAATTTTCAATTTTTCAAAACCCATGTTTTTGACATTCTTCTTATCAACTTCCAGATTTTTTTCCGAAATAACTTCAAATTTGAAATATGCATAGATGGGTCCATTATCTAAAATAGTACAGAAGTACTTTTTCGATTTTTTGAGTTTTATGCTCAGCGTTGTCCAATTTCTAGCCCTCTTTTTTTTGAATTTGAAATGGAAAAATTGCGATAATTTTTTTTTCTGTTCGGGCGAAGTAAATGAAATTTTCAGGGCTTATGTAGTCGGGGGAGATGCACATTTTTTACTTAGATCATTTCTTTGTATATGCATTAGTTTTTTATTTGTTCTTGGAAAAAATTTTCAAAAAAAAAAAAATAAAAAAATCGAAAATTTTTAAAAAAAATTCTTTTGAGCATACACAAAAATTATCTAAGTAAAAAAGAATGCATCTTGTCCGATTACATATGCCCTGAAAATTTCATCCACTCGCCCGAACAGAAAAAAAAGTATCGCAATTTTTCATTTCAAAATCCAAAAAAAAAAAAATGGGTTTGGAAATTGGACAACGTTGAGCACAAAACTCAAAAAATCGAAAAAGTACTTCTGTACTATTTTAGATAATGGACCTATCTATGCATATTTCAAGTTTGAAATCATTTCGGAAAAAAACTGGAAATTGATACGAAGAATGTCAAAATCATGGGTTTTGAAAAATTGAAAATCCTGAAAGAATGACTACAGACACAGGAAAACACCGGAAAACAACGTTTTAGAGGGCAAAAAAAAGCTACATTTTGGTGTTTATATAGTCAAAATCGGCTGAAAATTCCGATTTTTATGTCCATTTTTAGGGGGGGCGGAAATTTAGGCTACGCCCGAGCCCAAAATTGGATCTTGCCCTGAAGAAGAAGAAATATCATCAAATAAGGAGGTAAATTCCCCTCATTATTTTTTTTTGAGTTATATGTAAACTTTGGTTATATAAAGGTCCCTTACATATAAAAATATAACTCTAATTCTTATATATTTTTTTTAGTAAAAATTAAGAAAAATAATAATAATTAAATAATAAAAATAGTGATAATAATAATAATAATAATAATAATAATAATAATAATAATAATAATAATAATAATAATAATAATAATAATAATAATAATATTAATAATAATAATAATAATAACAATAAAAAATAAGTAGGAATATATGCAAATATCATCAATTAGTGAGGAAAATTCCTCCCAATATTTTCTATAGTTATTAAAAGTTCCCTTACATATTAAAGATATACCTAATTGTTTTATATATTATTCTTTTGTAAAAGTTAAAAAATAATTAGGTATATTTCATCATATTATTTTTTTCTGTGAACCAACCGCTATGTTGAACAGGAATCAGTTGATTAAAATTTTATAAATTTTAGTGAGTTTTTTTTTTTTTTTTTTTTTTTTTTTTTTTTAATGGAAAACTGCTCTAATTTACAATTCATAAGATACCCTAAGCAAATAAAAAAAAAGTCTTTTTAAACCCTTACGAAAATGGCGCACATCTAAATTTTAAACAAGAAGCAAGATTGTGGGTGAAAAGAATTCGGCCTATATCATATTATTTTTTTCTGTGAACCAACCGCTATGTTGAACAGGAATCAGTTGATTAAATTTGTGTTTTATCTGTGCTTGTTTTTTTCTTCATCCTTATTTTACTTTTGGAAACTGTATTTCAAAGTTTAGGAATCGATACCCTAAGCAATAAAAAAAAAGGTATTCTAATCTCTTACGAAATGGGCGCACATCTAAATTTTAAACCAGAAGCAACATTGTGGCCGTAAAAGAAATTCGGCTTATATAATAGCATAGTATAAATATATTAACATACAGTAGGTCAGATAGATTGAGAAATTATTGGGCAAATTGCGGATATGCTCTTAAATTAAAATTTTCAACAGCTATTTTTGGAAAGAAATAGTGGTTCTAGTTTCTAGCAGTAGTCTAAACTAAGAACTTTTAAGAAACCAGCATTTGAAATACTGTATGTTCATTATCAGAATCCAAGCATCGTGGGACCTAACCCCTTTTTGAATCCTTTTGTTAATTCACATTTGTTGTGGCCTCCTACAAGGACACATATGCAGAATAGTGTTATCTTAATTTCCTTTAAGCGGTCTTATATTTCTTTAGTTAGCAACAGTTTGATGCTCAGTAATTTATTGTTATCTTTCTCATTAGAACATTAGAAATATAGAGACAGTAAGAAGCCACATGAGCCTATTGAGACTGTCCCATCCCACCCAAAAGAACAAACCACCAAAGCACCCTATGGCTGTCAAAGTTACTGTAACTAAAAATCCACCAATTTGGCTTAGTCAAAGAAAAAAAAAATGATATATGATACCCAAACCATCCCCATAACTTAACAATTAAGTTACGGTCACACATGCAGTCTAACATTAATAACTACTGTACTAAAAACCCGCCAATTTGGCTTCTTCTAAATATACTATATGATACACAACCCATCCATATACCTATCCAACCCTTTCTTAAATGTTGCAACTGATGTCACACTCAACAACCTCCTGTGGGCAAAAACCATTCCAAAGGTAACAACGCTAATGCGTAAAGAATGCTTCTTAATATTCCAAGATGGCATGCTTTCTTCTTAATTTTGTTGTTATGCCCCCTGTCTCCATTTGTGCCTCTACTATGAAGTTTAATTGTCTCGCGTATTATCAAAGATATGTAAAAAATTTTGTAGAGCTTGTATCATGTCCCCTCTGAGAAAACGCCTTCTAAAGAAAACTTCCTAACTCCTTCAGCTTTCTCCTCTAGCTCTTACCCTCAAGCCCAGAAATCATCCTTGTTGGCTTGTTGCTCTCACTAATTTATCTAATCATTCTTAAATAAGGGGCCCAAATGTGCACAATACTCTAATACATGGGCAAACATAGCTATTATACAGTTTACTTAGTACTTTCCTTGCTCTTGTAAAACAACATTGCGATTTATTCTGCCCAGCACTATTAGGCTTTATTCCTTGCTTTCAAAGCCCACTGGGTTAAGCTACTTTCAAAATTGATGATAATGCTGACACCTTAATCTTTTTCTTGGTCCACAGACTCAAGCCAATCCCCATCCATATCGTAGTTAAAACTTTTAGTTGAGTAACCTAGGTGAAGAACCTTACACTTTTTACCTATTAAAGTTCATTTGTCACTTATCTGCCCACCAAAGTTTATCAAGATCATTTTGGATCTTTATACATCCTTCCTTATTTCTAACTGAGGTGCCACTTTGTATCATCTGCAAACTTTAAAAACTTACATTTTAAGTCCCTTGTCTAAATCATTTATATATATATATATATGGAACAATAGTCGCCTAGCACTGAACCCTTGTGAACACCACTCTTCACTATTTCCCATGATGACTTATTGCCATTTACTTGTACACACTGTTTTCTATTTCACAACCACTCTTTAATCCAACCATGTACTACTCCACCTATACCACTAATATTAAAATTAGCTATACCATTAATATAGTAATAAGATTTTCTTTTGCTTTTGCAATTGAAAATGATAATTCATAGAATTAAATTTTTTTTTTTTTTAAATATAATTTACAGAAATTTTCATCTTTGTATTATTGTAAAACTATAAATAAGATTAAATATTTTCCACATTAATGACTCTTTCAGAGAGATGAAGAAAATATTATCCAAGGAATAAAATAATTTTTTTTATAATTTGCAAAGTTTCTCCACATATTTTGTGATATTTTTCAAAGTTGTTCAACATTTTCGACACTACAGGTGAGTGTGTTTTTTAGTTTATCCAGTCTTTTATAAGTTAAAAATACCATAATATTTTTGTAACTGACATTAATATATACCTTTATATTTTGTATTTTCTCTTCAGTGATAAGATCAAGAGTTTGTATTAATAATACTGAGGCATACTTATTCCCATTAACAATGTATTAGATGGCTTGCTTTTAAACCAGGACACATACTTTTTTAAATTTTCATAAATCAAGAGTGCCTTGTGACTCTAAAAACTTTGGTATAGATACTTTACAATACTAAACCAGCAAGCTTATCAGGTAGATTATTATTTGAGTTGCCTGAGCTTAGAATTTATTTATAAATATTCATATTGCTCTTTCACTTGGGGGGGGGAGGGAAACTTATGTTCTATCCTTTTATTCTACTTTTTTTCTTGATATTTTTTTTGATCCAAAACTCTTACTTTTTTAAATTTTCATAAATCAAGAGTGCCTTGGGACTCTAAAAACTTAGTATAAATAATACTTTTCAATACTAAACCAGCAAGCTTAGCAATTAGATAATTATTTGTTCTACCCTTTTAGTCTACTTTTTTTTGATACCTTGAAACTTTAAATCATTATTTTTGGCAAGACTTTAGAAAGTAAATCTTACAAAATTGAGTAAAAATATAAAAATTATTAATATTCTATAAGAGTTTTTCTAGCGACATTTTTATAAATTATAAAAATTAATTGATGATAAATATTTAAGTAGCCTATTTAGTTTTAGCAGTATTTCACTTTATTATTTTATTTTTAAGTGTTTTAATAACTTTTAATTTCAGATAATTTAAATTCCAAATGGAAGACATAATCAAAGCCGCTATAACGGCTAAGCCCACTAACAATGGTGAAGTTGATTGTAAGAATAAGAGGGAAGAAAATCCCATTGACCAAAGAAATGTTTCTATAAAAAGGGATAGAGTCACCAGAGGTTAGATCACTCTTTAATAAATTCTTTGGGAAAAGCCTTTTGGAGGAAAAAAATATGATATGAAATTGATAATTTAAAATTAAAGAAAATATGTTTCCCATTTTTTTTTAATTATTTTTTCCTCCATTTACTTATAAACCATTTTTATTACCATTCTAATTAGTAGCTCGTAAATCTTTTGATAATTCGATAACCACTTCTATTAAGCATTTACATTTTTCCAGCAATATATATAATATATATAGTATATATGTATTATATAATATATATATATATATATATATATATATACTATGATATATATATATATTATATATATATATATAAATTCATATATATATGATATATATATAATATATATTACTAAGTATATATATATATATATATTAATTTATAGCTGATCATATATAGTTATATATATGGAGGTATATGTGTAAATTGAATAACTTCTAAAGATATATATATAATTATTATATATAATATATTACTTCTGCCCCACCTAATGGAGGCCACACATTTCCGAGAAGCGGGCCTGCCGCCACTGGGTGTTCACAGGATCGAGGGAGAAGTAATCATAGAAAAGTCGCATGGGGGCGTCGAGGAGCTGGTACTCACCGAAGGAGTGCTCTATGTGTATCTTGAAATTGTAGCATCATCGGCAAGTCGGAGGAGCGTGACGATGCTCTAGTATTAAATCGTTTATATTATGACGTTCGGGTGGTGACCCGATCTAGCACAGAGCAGATGTCCATTGGCCTCTTCTATGACAGGGTTTACTTCTCTAGGCGAAAGATTTGGGAGGGGTATTAATAAATTGTTATTTGGCTGTTATTTAAGGAAGTGTTGTTAGGTAGTATGGAATGTGTAATCCGATGACCTATTGGAGGGCGGGATTATATTGTAAGTGATTGAATAGAATTGACTAGGTGAAGAAGGGGGGATTTTAGTCTTTGTCGAAGGGGATTGGAGAGAATTTGGTGACAAGCTGCTTGGTACAGGTCTTCTGACTAGAATTGAGCCCCACCATCTCCACGATGTGTTGAAATGGGACGATGAGGCTTCAATCGTGAAATGT
>JABUQX010105485.1:20000-28085 GCA_015478945.1 Trachelipus rathkii
CGTATCTGGGACTTTAGTCCAGATTCTTTGGATTCCTTATTCCATCCTGTAAATCATTCTTGCATCTTCATCTGAAAGAAAAGATATTATCCATTAATTCAAAGCTAAGTCATTATATTGTTAATCCAGCCTCCTATTTCCTAATACTTACCTTAACTTCTTACATGAACAATATTTGGAAACTACTTTCGTTTCCACTCTCGAATCTGATTTTATAATCCTATGAAGCTTTCTAGAGCTAATGTACATAATATATATTTAAATAATTTTAAGAATAAATAACTCAATACATTGTGTGTCATATGCACTTTCTATTTATGCTTTGTTTCTGTGAATTAGTTATTGGATTGTTTGTGTTGGCCAGTCCATGCTGATTTCACTGGTACTTATAACTTATTTAAACTTATTAAATCCTTTCTTTCCAGTGATGAATTGAGCTTGGTAAAACCTTCCTTCGCTCCAAAAACAAGTATAATAGGCTTTATAATTCTTTACAAACCAATTAAAGATTAGAAACTATTTTCTGGTGGTCAAAGCCCGATTATTTTACTTTTGAGATTATTATTTTCATTCTATTCTGTGAATCTATGGAAAATTATAATTTAGATTAATCTTCAACTTTACATATTCAGTCAATAATCTGTGCAGTGACACCTTGGTTAATATTCAGTCAAAACCTGTGCAGTGACACCTTGGTTTAATATTCAGTCAAAACCTGTGCAGTTAACAACTTGGTTAATTATAGTGAATAATATACTTACAACTGATCTTCAAACTGAACATCAGGGCAAGATTTAATATAGAACAATTATTGAGTAAATGGATCACAATCCTCTCTGGATATCATACAAGTCAGCAGGCCTACGGAGTCCTGAAGACTAAATTCCTCCGTTACGGAGAAAAATCTAATCTGCTCCGTATTACCCCTGATGGTGTCATATGGTTGCTTTGTGACTGAGAGACGCTTCCAAACCACTATCTTCGAACCATCGACCAAACCTAAAATCTGGAAATCTCCTTAAATTTGACTTCGTAACACTTATAATCTTCAACGTATACCTGCGAAGAAAGACGGAGAGAGTCCTCACCCGGGTACAATTGTGATCCCAGCGTGGATCTCCTCTCCGCCACATAATAAATTAAGTGGCGCGCCGAACGGGAACTCTTTTTGATTCCTGCGCTTGCGTGCACTTGGATTGTGACTCTCGCTCACACCGACATTTATTTGAAAATCATCGATTCTCTTCAATTCTTTTCAATTAAAATCTTCTTCTTTTTGTACCTACATTGGACAGATTCGAGAGTTAGTTAGTAATAACCCTCCAATCTTTTGAAATACTTTCCATTAAAACTTAAAAATGTCAGAAGAAACTCAACTTAAAGACTTGGACACAAACATAGGTGTTGATGGCCAAGAGACTTTGGACTTCGATCCATCTCTTGCAGCTATCGCATTAGATCCACGGTTAGACCAACGTCTGCGTGATGATCGAAATAAAATAAATTAGAATTGATGTTAGGAATGAATGTCAAAATAAAGACAGGTAGAAAAATTCCAAAACTCGAACATACCAACTCAGTTACCAAATTCGACTTAAATTCACTGCAAGATTCTGACTTAAAATCAGTTCCCAATTCTGATAAACCTTTCACTGAGACCGAAATGAGTACCTTATTAACTAAACTCCAAAAACAGGTGATAAGTGAAAGGAAAGTGGCTAATGTAAATTCGGTCAGTAATGCTGAACACAGAACGTTTCATGATCGAGGACAAGGTATCCCCTCTGGCTTCGATTCCCATAATTTGCAAATGAGTAAAAATACCACTTCTTTTTCTGATCGTGAGTATAAACCTCCCTTAGTTTCCCAATCTCAACCACGATCAATGCCTCTTCTACATTAATCCACCCAGTTATGTAGAAATATTCTTAGAAACCATGTTCTTCTTAATTCTAATCTCTAATTCTAATTCCTAACTATCACCTAATCCTAATCTTATTCCTAAAACCCTAATTCTGGACTTACTCATAAATTTTCTTCCTAAATCTCAACTTTTTCTAATCCAATCTTCGTCATATTATAGTATCTCCAGAAATTACTTATAATCCACGCAAAGTTCTATTTAGAAATCCCATAGCGGTTAGACGGCAATAGAGATTGTTCGTTCCCTGTGAAATAGAGGAGAGGCTGACTTTTTCCGAAAAAAGTATTAATAAATTAGATACAGCCCTAAACGAGGAGAAAACAAATATTAGAATATCAATATCCGGAGCACCAGATGGTATCAAAACTGACCCTAGATTTGTCTATTTCTGTTGTTAGCCACTAAGAATTCTCAAACATATTGAAACGTCGTATTTCCTGACGACGGACGAACCTTCTTGTATTCAGGACGCACGACATGGAAACAGACTTGATATGCTGAGGAAAGCCATTGTGCTTCTTACCCAGTTACTCAAGAACTCTCGAAACTGAAGGTTGTGGATCCTGGAAAATTCAAATATGAAACGGAACAAGATCTCTTGGTCTACCTGGCTGATTTTGAGGCTTATTGTAGTTTACACTACCCCAATGCCCATCACCAATGGTTAAGACTACTTGGTCGGCAGCTGGAAGGCAAATTTCTGAATATCTACCGAGAAATTATAAAAGATAATCGAGAGTATTTCTCTGTACGGGATAATCTTGTGTGTTGGTATCGAGATGAGGAAAGAAAAAAGGAAGATCGAATACAGAAGTATCATGCCGCTCACCGATACCCTAATGAGAACATCAAAATGTTTGCCCTTCGGTTGGAACGCCTAGCTAGCCAAGCATATCATGGACATGATATGAGAGATCATGATTCCCTTAGAAACCGCTTCCTTCTGTAGTTTCCCCAAATATTAAATGTTCGCCGTCAATATATAAAAATGATGGATTGGACGGGTATAGTCGGCTACCTGGGAAATATCGGTGAATTTCGCTGAATTCTTTGGACAGCAAACCTGTTTTACAAGTTCCTTGTCCCAAAACTAATCCCGGAAGTCGGGCCCATCAACGTTATTCCCGCCGAGCTACCAGAGGGAGACTAACGATCGTTGAGCATGATACAGATAAACGCTTGCTCTTCCTGGATGACTGATGTATTAGTGAAGAAAGTTCGCTCAGCGTAAAGCCTAAAGTCTTCAGTTACCTGAACCAACATAATTCAATTCAGTCAACGCAGCCTCCAGAAAGAGAATAATAGCAGTCGTATGGCTACAACAGCTGTTCGTAATTCCCCTCGAAAGGAGACCACTCAGAGCTCCAATATCGGAACACCAATCAAAGGGTCGTCGAGCATCGGGAGTCGAAAGTCTTTTATTGGCATACTGTAAGAAGCGATGGCATGAGATGCTAAGAATGCTATAAGAACCTGGGTCGTAGTGTATTGCAAAGAAAACCGGCCATTTATAATACCGAATGCTGAGCTAGAAACTCCCCTCCATCATCTCCCGTAAATAACCGGAAAATAGTATGTCCCTTTTGTAGAGGGGTCCCCACGCCGGAATGAGGTGCTCTCAACGCACCCCTAGATCCGGTGATTCTGAACGAACTCCTCCTAAAGAATATATTCAGGGAGCGATAAGAAAGTTTATTCTCGTTCTTATTCCTCTGAGGCCCCTAACACTTCAGATAAACCAACTGAAAAGCCCTTACCTCAACGTTTATTTCTGGACCCGTGCGAAACCTGTAACGTGTCCCATTATGAAGGTCGTTGCAAAGGAGGGTTTGCTGAAACCCGTCCCGAAAGTCCGTTAAACGACTAGTCCCCACAGAGATGAGTCAATCTGTGGAAAAGGACCTTGATAATGACTCTGTAAGGAAACCGAATGATCCTTCTATCAACTTTTATGGGTTAACCCCGAAGAGTAAATTTTCATATAAGCCTTATTCCTATGCTGGTGAAGACATGGTCGTTGCCATTAACTTGTGTCAGGCGGATATCGAACCTTTGATCGTCCGTGTCAAGTTGGATGATCATGATGCTCCCATTTATGTTGCCTTGTAGACAGTGGGGCTGGCGTAAATTTAATAAGCTCCGAGATTGTTCCTTTCCTAGGGAACTCAAAAGAGCTTTTGGCTTCCGAAGACATAGGAGTAAAGGCCATCAGTGGTTTCGGAAATAAAGAACAAATTCCTATCGTTCATTATGAAATATAATCTGATGTTTAATATGCGTCTTTTGTAACTCATCCTTCGGGTTTTTCATAGTACCCAGTAATACAGGTAGATAATCCCATGGATACTGGGTACTTGTGCTTTAGAGATAATCACTTATACCTGACATGGCCCGGAAAACAATTGATTCATCTTCAAGAAAAAATTTGACTGTGGTGGGCGATGGGCATATCAACTTGTACCCAGTCCAAATTGACGTCCTCTACTATACAGTTGAATAAATTGTGTCGGTAGTCATACGAATAATTAACGAATATGATTGTTATCCACGATCATAATAATGATCGTACCCTGTCGATATTATTGAGACTTTAAAAAAATATACAACAGTATAAATGGCAACAAGTCTAAACCATAACAAAAGTTCATTTTCTCTAGAAAAAATGGTTTTGGAAAAATGAAATCATTTTGTATTACAGAACTACGTCCGGGAATTTGTTATACAATTTCTTTGGACCTACTTATGCACATAGTTCTGGTTCCAGTATCCTGTGCCCATACTAGGCGAACAACGCTGCTTCAGTGTATACAAGCATTCTGCATCCTAGGTTAACCATGTAATTCGATGTTAGTCGATGTTGCCCTGTGCCAGGATGCAGAAAAAACTTTCTTCCCAATTATAAACTTCAACCCATGTTAAATCTTGCGCCCAGTTATCCACTTCGATTTATGGCTCATGGAGTTATTTCAATTTCCAAAAACTTTTAAGGGAATAAAATACTGTTATGATCTTTTTATCATTATTCTAACATGGGTGTCTGTATCCCGATTGCGACAGAACCAGCTTGACCGTTATCAGTAAAATGGACACCAATTCTCCCTTTCTCCTAAAGTTCCAAAATCGATATCTAACTGATAATGGAACTGAATTTACTTCCCAGATATTCCAACAGGTGTTACAAAAACACAATATTAAACATGTGAGAATATCTCCACTTCATCCCTCGAGTAATGGTGTCTCTGAACGTTTTAACCGGAGTTTAATTCAACTCCTGAAATGTTTAGTTCTAGAACAACCCGCTACTTGGGATGAAGAATTGTCTTCTTACCCATATTCATCTATTTAATGAATACTATCATAGTGCCTTAGATATGTCCCCTTCTGATATTTATTACAAAAATCCAACTCCAGTGCATTACTTTGTCCACAAATGGAAAGGCAGTGTTCAACTTTAAACCTTTCCAAGGTTGGTCAAAAGGATAGCTCGTAAAGTAAACGAACTGACAAGTACTGCTCTTAAATTTCATCATAGGTGGGAGGGACCTTTTACTGTAGTAGACGTGAACCCGAATAAAGTGGCATATGTCATACAAAGAAAAACTAATCCCCCCAGTAAAACTCAAAAAGTCCATTTCTCCCACTTAAGGGAATGGATTGAGATTCCTGTCTATTTACGAAAATATCTGACTAGAAATAAAGAAATTAGTGACGCATTTTTCTCGGACGAGGAAAGCTTGTTGGATGAGGAGGATGAAAATTCTCCTGAATCCAGCGATCTTGAGTCTGAGACTGATTCAGCTAATTCCTATGAATCAGAGGCTTTCGCTGACACCTCCTTGTTCACTAATAGCAATGATTCCCTGGAGGAGGAAGCTGATTTTGAGGGATTCTTAACTTTTAATCCTATCTCGGTAAGTGAATATATTCAACTGCCAGATTTAACTCCTGTAATAGAACCAAATTCTTGGGACCAAAGTGAAAATCTTAATATGAGTATGGAGGAGTTAGTTCCTCAGTTATTTTCAAAGTCTTTAAAATCTTCCTGTCCCAAAGAGGTTACTTTTTTGCTCCCTCCTCTCGTAATTCCTATTTCCCCTATCCATTCTTCGGATGAATCAAATTCTACCTATTCTAGTTTACCTGAAATAGATTCCGATTCTAGTTTATCCGAGATAGATGTGGTACCCTGGAGGTCAACCATGAAGAAATACTTACCCCCGTTTTAGATTATTATGATATGTATTCACATGAATACCCTATTAGATTCAAATACCCTTCTGTCCTTTCTCCTATAATGTTAAATAATAATAATGAAGATCTTGTAGTTTCCCAAGCACAGCAGTTGGAAAGTACTAGTCTTGAAACATCGAAGATGAGTCTAACGGATCCACCTTCCTTTTTTCTGGATCGACCTAACTATTCCCCTTCCGTCTCTTCTGAGGATCTTAACGATCTGTCGGAGAGAAATGTCGTGGGTGATTTGCCGGACTATGGGTCAAACCTTTTTAGCCTGGATAGTTCTTCCGGCTCTCAAAAGACTGAATTTTATGGGTTCAGCCCGCCAAATAGTAATTCTTTCAATATATCCCCGTCGGCGAAATGGTTTCTTCACCTGTCTCAGAGAACTAGAGTTTGTCCCTTTCAGAAATAGTGGGAAGTAATTGTGATCCCGCTAACGGCCAATGATAATAGTATTGACTTGTCTCATATAGATAATGAAAAATCTTGCGAGAAATTGCATATACCTGTTTTCCAGCACTAGGAGTAGAGGTCGTTCCCGAATTCCCAAATGTATGTCGACTCCCTTGGATATATACGCCAGCCGGAACGACCAGTCTTTTAGAAACTTCTCTCTGAGTTATAAATTTACATATGATTTTAACCTGAGGTGAAGTAAATAAGCCAGAGAATAAAAGTTAGCTTTGCTTCATCTATTTAAAAAAAATTGGTACTTAAAGTTCTGTTGTTTACTTACTGACTGAATAAATTAATATAAAATACTTAGCCAAATAATCTTATCTTGCAAACCTGAAAACCTAATAATGTTACCAAAAAAAATCTTTATTCCTATCTTTAGTACTCTTAAAGCAAACTTTCTCTGAACTATTGTTCTAAGATGCATTTTCTTTTATTTAAGTAGTTTGAATGAGATTGGATCCTGAAAAGGAAAAAAAAAAAAAAAAACCCCCTCCTTAGAATTTTCGATTCTTGTATAATTGATCTTGTGTGTCTGGATTCTTCGTGTATGCTTGTAATTATTCAACTACAGATCTTAAAAGTCTTGTGTAAATTGATTTTCCCAACTTATTAACCAACAATGTTAATATATATACAGCCTACCATAATACTGTATGTTTACTTCCTCTGGTAAATTGTGATAATAATTCAATACGAAAAAACCGCGTTTACCTCAACTATTTACTTTAAAGAATTTATATACTATGAAATTTAACTAGTTTGTGAAGTATATATATATGATGTGCCTATTGTACATATATATCTACTAGTTCTCCTGCTCCAACCAGCTTGTCTGATACAGGTGTGGAATGGGAGAGCTATTAAAACTTATGTTACAGTTTTCTGTTCCTGAAGAGATATGGAGTCTAATTATCAAATCACAGTGGATGAGTAATTCTACCTCTTCGCCAATCGTAGACACCATGGATAAGCATATATTGAGGGGTATTATGAGGAAAATACAAATAAAGGAAAAAATCTTCGTAGATTGTTGATTTCCGAAATAAAGTATACCATGACCCTCATCAAAAAAGGTCTTTGTTAATGAGTATGCGCGTGGTTTCATGAATGAAAAATTAGGGTATTTTCCAACTGATATTTCTGACTTATGAAATTTCCTCAGCCTGTAAAGGACTTGGGAGAGTTAGATGCACTTCTTTACTAAGATTAAATTTGTTTATATTCCAGTCCATTCTGATCATATCGTGTCCAAAGGTCAACATTCAATAGACAATTGAAAATGAGAAGGTAAAATATTTAGTTACTCTACTTCATTTTTCGCTTCATACGGTTATCATTAATAAAAATAAATCATAATAGAAATATTCAGTCATGTTATTATGTAGATTGGAAATTTGTGTGGTGCTTATGATAAACATATATATAGTGATGTTTTTCAGACAGAATATAATCTCTCTCTTTTT
>JABUQX010105486.1:0-10000 GCA_015478945.1 Trachelipus rathkii
TTTAAAATTCGTTAAACCTTTTCATCAGGGTTGATGATTTTTTTTTTGATTTTTTTAAAGAAAAAATCAATTTTTTATTTTTTTTTATTTTTTTCAGATTTGTGACGTCACGCGAAATATAATTTGTAAACAAGCTTTTCTAAGTTCGGTATTGTATTATTTTTTGAGTGATTTATTCATTCTATATAAATCAAATGGAAAATCAGGAAGGGTAAGTAACTGTAAAAAATGTTTATACTAAATTTTACTTGTTAGCCATAAATATTCAAAATAGGCCTATGCTGCAGCGTGGCAGATGGGCCAATCTCGACTCCCATTCAATTTGAGTAAATAGACCCAATCACCCATCATGCTTATGCAAAACCCACACAACACCCTAGAGCTGTAGACACTGTAGACAATATTGTAGACAAATTGTAGACAATATTCAAATACTGGCCTAACATATCTATTATACGACATTTTACAAAAACAATATATATATATAATTATTCTGCATCTATATATATATAGTTAGTATATATATATATATATATATATATATATATATATATTATATATATATATATATATATATATATATATATATATATATATATATATATATATATTTATATATATATATATATATATATATATATATATATATATATATATATATATATATATATATATATATATATATATATATATATATATATCAATTGTAGTTATATATATATATATATATATATATATATATATATATATATATATATATATATATATATATCAGAGGTAACTCCCCGCTCATTTAGTGGTAGTCCGCTAGCGCACCTCCGCACCTCGAGAGCAACGTAGTCCACTAGCGCTCATCCGCACCTTATTCAGACCATCAAACCCGCTATCGCAAGTCCGCACTTCCGCACGTCCACACGTCTCCCTCTAAAGTGCGACTTCACAAAAGATTTTAATATTAAATAATAAATAGTATATATCCATACAAAAAATTTATTTATAATATTATATGAAAAATTGAATGAATATTTACAAAATCTCAAGATTTTCCACTTCCTCCTCAATGTCGTCTTCAAAGGACAAGAGATCCATATTACCTTTCAAAAAGATTAGGAGCTCAAAATTAAAAGTCATTTAAGGCTGACCTCTATGCCCACAAAATATCCCCACCAATACTAAATATTGGCTACAGCAGCAGAACTAGGAGATGTTGTATTATATTTTATGAACAAGCTCAACAAATTCTGCCTATGCTGAAAGGGAAAGATGTCCTTGGTGAGTGGAGTGCTGGTGTTAGTTCACTTCCAGCAGTCCATTGCTAATTTAAGGTCCTCACCTAAATAATTCTGCCTCCCTTCTGAAATATTTTGACCACCCTGTCCACCCATAAGAAGGTCTATTTCGTCCAAGACTTTAGTAGAATCCATGAAAACCTCGACTCCTGCAGAGTCGATGTTAATGCTACGTATCAGCTCGATAGATATATATATATATATATATATATATATATATATATATATATATATATATATTAATGAGTTTTTATATATATATATATATATATATATATATATATATATATATATATATATATTTAATATAGTTCTGTGTAAAACCTAAATATATATATATATATATATATATATATATATATATATATATATAGTATATATATAACAGCATATATATATATATATATATATATATATATATATATATATATATATATATATATGTATATATAAGTTACTTATAAACTAGAAATATATATATATATATATATATATATATATATATATATATATATATATATATATATATATATATATATATATATATATATATATATATATATATATATATATTTGGGTTTTACAAAGAATTGATTTAGATATTGCCTAGTTATTATAGTAATAATATAATTAATTAAAGTTATAGATGAGGGTAATAGCCATTCAGTCTATAAAATTAATTTAAATGTTATTTATTATATATGGTACCTTTAAGGAGGTTGAGATTATTTTTGGAAGTTTAATTATTAAAAACATAAGTCCTTAGACTAAAAGTATATTAGGTTATAAACTTAAAATAAAAATTATATTTCTTTATTATAACCAATAAGAATTCTTAATAAGTAAACTATATTTTCTTTTTAAAGGTGCGGAACAAAAGAGCGGAAACTTTTTGATCCAAAAATGCAAGTCCGCTAATTTTTCTGAGTGACGACTCCGCTAGTCCGCACCTATTCTGGTAGTCCGCTCGGAGCGGACTAGCGGACTAGCGGACTAAAGAGCGGAAGTGCCCACCTCTTATATATATATATATATATATATATATATATATATATATATATATATATATATATATATATATATATATATATATATATATATATATATATATATATATATATATAACTCCGAATCTGGCGCTAATTTTAGATTTTTAACCCTAGGCCCTAGTTCTGGGTTCAAAATCTTAAAATAGTGCCTATAGTCTATGACACGAAACAGCAACAATTAAAGAGTGTTACGACTTACGGGTTACAATGCCAATAGTTTGTTGAAATTGGAAAAAATATATTAAAAACTTCATAATATATATAGTTTTATTTTAATTTTTTATTTCTATTGAAGTCAAATCAGTTAATAATATACAAAAAAAATATATAAAAATATATATATATAAAAAAAATCTAAAAAAATAAAAAAATAAAAAAAAATCGTGATTTAAAAAAATCAAGTAAAAAAAATCAGTTGATTTTTTTCATTTGATTTTTTTCGTGCCATTCCTGCTTTTCATTATACAAGTACAAAGTGCAATTTTATTATACGAGTACAAGATTTTCAGCAACATCCTCCGTGTAAGAAAAATATAAAATATAAATAAGGCTTTTGAAGTTCCTAAGTGGTTAACTGAATCCTAAATGACCATCACAAAAACGAGTGATAACAAGCGCCCTCTCTCTCTCTCTCTCTCTCTCTCTCTCTCTCTCTCTCTCTCTCTCTCTCTCTCTCTCTCTCTTCTCTCTCTCTCTCTCTCTCTTCTGTATATATATATATATATATATATATATATATATATATATATATATATATATATATATATATATATATATATATATATATATATATATATATATATATATATATATATATATATATATATATATATATATATATATATATATATATATACTGGCGAGATGAGGTCATTAATTAATTAAACATAGAATTAAATCACTTCCCTCTCGGGTACAATAATTAATAAGATGGAAGGTGTATAGAAAAATAGTTGATGTTATTTTCTTTATTAATATTCTTTTCTTATTATAGTTTGATCGCAGATCATAATAGATAATTTTTATTTTATATAATAAATAAGGATTTTGTCATTGACAGTTCAAGCACATTTTCGTGAGCCCTTGAATCCAAATATTATATACATTTCATTTTCGAACAGTTTGCAGAGTGGGGCATATAATAGAATACCATGTTCTCTACTAGGTCTCTATCACCATTCTTTATAATTTTTATATCTTATTATTTCACTGATGATCAACATAACGTATCAAAATGATACTTACAAGAGATCTTGTTATAAGAACATTAATTGTATCATAACACCTTTAATTTTATTATAAAAATAATATATTTTGTGTGCCAGGGCAATGCCCTGGACACGTCTTTACGGCATTGATGTCGGATGCCTAACTGGCGTCTTCCCTCCTTTGGCTTCAGATATAGCCGGGAGGAGAAAGGACTCTCATTGGTTGCCTTAAGATTTTAACAAAAAGGAATAAAAATAGTTATGTGTGTTATAAGATGTAAGCAATTTTACCGTACATAATAATACACATAACGGTCAGAAAAGCTTTGTTTCTACTTTGATCATAATAATAGCTTTTGCCTCAAATTGAGTTTTATCTTTATTATTATAATATAGATTTTAAAACCCTTATTTATAGTACGGTAGTCCGTACATCATGGTGATTCCCGAGCTAAGCAAGAATACCCAGCCTTCAATTATAATAAAAACATTTTTTTTTAAATTTAAAGTTGGCATAAATATTCCGTAGAATTTATTTCATTTTTGGAGACCAACTCCAACTTTTTGGTACTCAACAGCCTGTGCCTTATGCCTACCCACTCGCGATGACGTCAGAGGACTACAGGAGTTCATAGCTCCTCCCACTCCCATATAGTACCCTGAACGAAAGTCATTTCCCTCGTTACTTCAGATAAATTTTACATGTGATTTCCTAATAAGTCGAAAAATACATTAATTAGACGGCACCATACAATATTATAAAAATAATTTTAATCAGATATATCTTCCTAATAGCACATAAAATAAATTCGTATATAACTAATTATAATAATTTCATTATATTTTTTAATCAGAGGAACCGTACATCCTAGTCTAATTATCAAACTTAATACATAAAATACAATAATTTTTAAAATGGAGATCTCCAGCATGCCTTTGAAAAACCCGGCCTTAAAGGCCTCACAAAATAGATATCTTAACATATAAATTTTACTACCCTTAAATTTATTACAGTTTTCTTTCTTCAGCCAGAAGAAACAGAATTATATTTCCTCTTTAACGGGACTATCCTAAGATGCCCATTTTACAAGTACATAAATACGTTTCACATATCAACCTCCTTCCCCTCCCAATTTTGGGGGGTAAGAGTACGAAGGATGGGGGATACCCTCCTCCTTACACATTGTAAACGTTTATTTAAATATACACAAGATTCTTATAATTATTATATGACAAAAAGAAGTCTATCTGATTTTCCATAATTTATAACATCATTATGCCACCGTATTATAATATATTTTAATTACTTTTTAATAAAACAAATAATTATAAGATTAAATTTTCACTTACAAAAAATACTTTCGATGAAAAAAAACATACCATATGTGCGAATAGAGAGATTCCTATGCCTACTTCGATGCTCTCTGAACAACGTTACGAGTGGCTTCAGCGCTTTAACAGACAGGCAATTTTGAGCAATTTGACTTTTGGGGTATTTTATTTTCTTCCCAAGTTTCTTTAGTTTCAATTTTTAAAGACAGCTTTTTCTTACGTGCTTTTTGGAGGATCTCAATGGTGGGGAGTTTTTCCTCTACCCATCCCCCATATAATAGCAGGTCGAAGCTTTCTTGTTGTTGTAGAAATTCGATGGAAGAGCTTTTTTTTTTTTGATTTTTTTTTTTTTTTTTTTTTTTTTTTTTTTTTTTTTTTTTTTTTTTTTTTTTTTGGTAACGACTTTTTCTATTTTCTTTTATAAACAGAAACTCTCTTCATGTTACAAGAATAGGCTTTCAGCATTATTAAATATAACCACAAGACTTATTTTCTTAACACTAGTTAAAAATATTTTCTTCACTTGGGTATAGATAATACTAACACTTTCATTAATTATCACCGTGTTATTTTATTATTATTATTATTATTATTATTATTATTATTATTATTATTATTATTATTATTATTATTATTATTATTATTATTATTATTATCTGGCCCTTTTTATCAGACAGGTTGATATTTGAAAGTCACTATTCTAGGGTTCAACTACATATGTACAGCGAGATGAGGTCATTAATTAATTAAACATAGAATTAAATCACTCACCTCTCGGGTACAATAATTAATAAGATGGAAGGTGTATAGAAAAATAGTTGATGTTATTTTCTTTATTAATATTCTTTCTTATATTGTTGTTTTTCACAGATCATAATAGATAATTTTTATTTTATATAATAAATAAGGATTTTGTCATTGACAGTTCAAGCACATTTTCGTGAGCACTTGAATCCAAATATTATATACATTTCATTTTCGAACAGTTTGCAGAGTGGGGCATATAATAGAATGCCATGTTCTCTACTAGGTCTCTTTCACCATTCTTTATAATTTTTATATCTTATTATTTCACTGATGATCAACATAACGTATCAAAATGACACTTACAAGAGATCTTCTTTATAAGAACATTAGTTATAACCTTTAATTTTATTATAAAAATAATATATTTTGTGTGCCAGGGCAATGCCCTGGACACGTCTTTACGGCATTGATGTCGGATGCCTAACTGGCGTCTTCCCTCCTTTGGCTTCAGAAATAGCCGGTAGGAGAAAGGACTCTCATTGGTTGCCTTAAGATTTTAAATCATATAAACAAAAATAATAAAAATTATATAAGATGTAGTCAATTTTACCGTACATAATAATACACATAACGGTCAGAAAAGCTTTGTTTCTACTTTGATCATAATAATAGCTTTTGCCTCAAATTGAGTTTTATCTTTATTATTATAATATAGATTTTAAAACCCTTATTTTATAGTACGGTAGTCCGTACATATATATATATATATACATATATATATATATATATATATATATATATATATATATATATATATATATATATATATATATATATATATATATATATATATATATATATATATATATATATATATATATATGTTCTATATATAAATATTTTTATATAAATATATATTTTATATATATATATATATATATATATATATATATATATATATATATATATATATATATATATATATATATATATATATATATATATATATATATATATATATATATATATATATATATATATATATATTCACAAACAAACCGAGAGAAGAAGAAACTCTACAGGCAATACAAAAAGACCCGTACCACCTCAGACATGATTATTTTTAAAGCAGCTGCCGCGAGGTCTCGGCTAATTAATCGCCAAACACGTTAACAACATTTTCGAACTTATATTTCGACTGTCAACTCCACAACTCCCCTTCCTTTAGTGTGGAAAGTCGCACAGAAAATATTTCGTCGCTCCATCAACTCTTCACCCACAGTCCTCTATTATGGGCCTGATATAACCGACACGATCTCTACTCCTGCTGTTGTTGCAGATGCACTTGATTATAGCTTTGCTAGCCACTTAAGCTCTTTCCGCTATCCTGAAGCCTTTCAAAAATTGAGAACTAACACTGCACTGCCAAACTTTTCAACAGCGAAAGGGGGAAGATCATACCTATAACCGTCTTTTTACATTTGCAGAATATCAAACTGCACTGGTGAATAGCAAAGACGGGAACATTTGTCGCAGATATGATTTCGACATTATGCTCCGTAATATCCACCCCTCGGCATCAGCGTTTTTTGCTGGATCGAATCTTCTTTTCGATCTATTTGAACTAAAGCTTTTGTAATCCCTATCCCTAAACCTGGGAAAGATCCGAAGTTGGCGGGCAACCAAATACCAATTTCGCTGACCTGTCTGTCATACCTGTAAATTAATGGAGAAAATGGTTACAGGCCGCCTTCTCCCTGCTCTGGAGAGTTGACAGGCTTTTTTAAACTTCCAGTTTGGTTTCTGCAAAAATCGTTCAACCCCGGATCCCTTGTTAAAACTGGACCATGACATCCGGGAAACCTTCTCAAATGGTGGAATGGTTCTTGGTGCTTTTTTTTACCTTAAATAAGCTTATGACACAACGTGGAGAACTTTGTTCTCCTTAAACTTCACTCGTTCGGTTCGGTTTCCGTGGACAACTCCCTCTTTTCATTTAAAGCCTTCTGTCAAATTAGATCCATCCAGGTTCGGGCTCATCTTATTCGTCACAGTCACTTACTCTGGATGAAGGAAGCTCAGCAGGGTGCGTTCTAAGTGTTAATTAAATTTGCTCGTTCTCGGATTTAATGACATCGTTACTTCTATCCCAGCGACGGTCAATTTTTCTCTCTATGTTGATGACCGTGTTCTCTCTCTCTCTCTCTCTCTCTCTCTCTCTCTCTCTCTCTCTCTCTATATATATATATATATATAATATATATATATATAATATAATATAATATATATATAATATATATAAATATATATTATATATATATATATATATATGTGATATATTATATATATATATAGACCTTTGACAGCTGCCTTTCTTTAAAAGCTTCAACTTCAACTAAGATATTAAGAATAATCTCCAATGGGGTTAACTCCATAGGCTTACATTTTTTCACCCACCAAAAACCTTCAGCAGTGCTTTTTGAGAAAAGGAATCGAACGAATACCTGCAACTTTCTCCCGTGAACCTAAGCCTTATAGGTTCGCCCATTGCTGTAAACATCACAGGTCAGAATTCTAGGATCTCATGCTAGATGACAACTTAACATGGGCACCACAATATTAACTCCGATAACGAAAAGTTCATTGCGTCTTGACGTATTATCGTTTCCTCGCCTCAAATCTTGCAATGAATGACGCGCGAAGTCCCTTTTACGTCTATAAATTCGCCCTAAATCCGATCGAAGCTGGAAGGCTGTGCGTATGATGGTCAGGCCTCCCACTCTACTACACCTGTAGCATCGCCATCAAAGCGAGGCGATCCGTTCTCCACTGGAGCCTTCAGATCTTCCCCGCGGTGAGCCCTGGATCTGAATCCAAATATCGAGTGGTGGGCACTCTAATCTTCGAAGGGAACACATCCTGATCACATGTTATATTCGCTTTCAACGCCCAATAATGTGTGCTCGACACCGATTCTGCGTGGAGGATACTTCAGCAAACCTAATTACCGGCATTTGCAAACAACAGTATATAACACCTTTACTTCTTCACATCACTTTCCTGAAAAGGTGCTGCCTTTCTCTTATGAAGAAGGGTATACACCTTGCTATTCCCTGATCTCACCACCATTTGCTTGGTCCTGACCTCTTTCTCCAAATCTAGCCACCCTGCTGCCTTGTTGAAGGCACATTTTTGTCTCATTCCGCAGTTAATGGTGGAATTACTCCGGGTGTACTGACGGCTCTAGACAAACAGGGGACAAATGTAGCTGCGTCCTGCTTCCTTTGAGATGACCGCACACCTTGCCATACCATCCCCCTCATGCTTCAATTTTTAATGCAGAATTTTAATGACTATAATGATTGCCCTTTCTCGAAATTTTTACTCCTTAACCAAGATCACTCCTATGTCACTTCCTATTTCAGATTTGGCTCAGCGCAACTCCCAGAGCTATCTAAATAACCCATTATTCTAAAAACGCAATTGTATCCGCTGTTAACAACAATTTCCTTGGCTTGTCACTCCCGTAAAGAAACAAATCATATCTTTGTTAACACTCACTCTTCATAGTAGGGGCAAAATGGCCAATTGAAATCGGCCGACAGAGAGGCCACAATGGCCGCCCTCTTCTTGTTCGAGCTGTTCAGGTGCCTCCCGGGATGCCATTCACAAGACGTCGCCTCCCATCAGCTGATTATTATCTGCTCTCTGACAAAGCTTTCGTCTTATATTGGAAAGAGTGCTGGACGAGTGATCCATCTGGAGCGAAAACTTAGAAATATAAAGCAAAGCATTGGTGAGTGGTACTCCTCCACAGCGAAGGCGCTTACACGAGGTGATACCTGCACTCCTCCGTATTGCCACACCAATAACGCTCACAGCCACTACACGTCACGGGATCACTCCTGCCATCTGCAAATCTTTGCAAGTCGCCATACTCCCGGAATCTGTTTGACCCAATTCGTTCATTGTGATTGTCCCCACATAATACCCTCAGTTTGCCGTGTTCATTTTCCTACTTTATGTCCATAACACCTTCCAAAGGTATCCCATATATTTCCTGGATCTCCCTTTAGCAGTAAACTTCTATATTTCTTGCAATCTTCAAAGAATTGAAATTCTTTACATATATGATTTTGTTATAATATCATTAGGCTATTTATAATGTAAGTGATATTATTTTATATTTTAATTTACTTTTATTTATTTAACTGAATATTCATTTCGTCCATCCAAATTTCCTTGACATTTAAAAATAGTAGAAGCCAGAACGCCACCCATGGAGTTAATTATCAACCTAGTATGTCCGCTTCTTTGTTGGGCCATGGTGGGGCCCTGTACACAAGACTCGGAAAAGAATATATATTATATAATA
>JABUQX010105487.1:0-15000 GCA_015478945.1 Trachelipus rathkii
AGCACATACGAATACCCACGAACATTTCGGCTAATGTTCATGGACTATAAAACCCAGTTTGTAAGACCAGTACATCTTCATTTATTTTTTCTCTTATTTAAAAATATTTCTCACAATATTATCCCAGTGCGTTTCCTAGATATTTCAAACCTGCTTTTACTTTCATTCTATTCCAATATCTCAATTAGCCTATTGCTTTGACGTCTTACAAGACATGCGTTTCTACTGATACATCCAAAAGGTTGCCATCATCTAATAACGATTCCCACTGCACTGCATTCCACGCACACTAGTCTATCTGAGACCTGAAACTGTTTTTCACATAAGGTAAAGGAACCTCGTGTCAAACCGTTGTTTCCCACCTGCAAGCTCTCGCGTCCTCCTCCCCTAGCGACATAAGTTCCGTGAGTTTTTTAAAGTTTTAACTATATTGGCCATCTCTAATATTGCACAGGCCGCTTCAACTCATTACAGGAGCCCTTGCAGTACTGCCACCTAACAATTACATTTGAGTATATCATTGTTAGTGTTTGCTCGATTGGACTGATCACGCGCCGGCAAGGTCATTTTTGTTTATACGTTGGAAGAAGTAAGTTATACAAATCTATATTTATATCTCTCATAACATTCGCACACACCCTACACTTTTGCGATCATCCCACCTCAGAGAGGCGTCTCATCGTTCGCCCCAGCCTCTCGTTCCGTGAACTCTTAGATGGCATTCTTTTCTTGATGACAGCGCCGATTTCTCCTAACTAATAGTATAAGAGGGGCGGTATAAGGCTGGGCGCGTCTCTTCCCTTTCGACTATTGTGTTCAATGTGTCTCATGTTACTACTCCTATACGCACCTTACCCCCCACTATCCTAGGGAACAATAAAAGAGAATATGGCTATATAACATTCATACTGTATACACTCTATCACGAATATCACGTATACTAGACTAACTATAATACCCTATGATATAATACTTATTATATCCCTCACCTCATATTATATTATAATCTACTATACACCTAATAATATATCCACTTATATATATATATAATATATATATATCTCATATAATATATCATACTCATATACACGCCTAATATATATATATATTACCTCATAGACTATACTATACCTACTATATTATCTACTATATATATACCCTATATCTATTACTACTACCTATATATATAATATACTATATAACTATATAGGCAATATCATATATTATATATACATACATATATACTACGTACTATATACCTATCTCACCCTACTCATTATATATATTTACACCATCTGTTTTCACCACCACTCCACGGGGCAGAGCCCTCATTCAAGGACGGGCGGCGCGTGCTTGCACACCCTCAGACATTCATTCTCACCCACTAACCGCCCACTACCTACGCACCATGAGCACTCAGACACAGCCTTTAAAGTGACACGAGATTAACAACTATTCAAAACAGAAAACACAGACAGACTGGAATCAGAATTCCACAGACGCAGACGGTTTCACGGAAAAGCACCAGACACCCCACACCCCGCCAGCCCCGAGTAGCTCCTGCGACGTTACCCAATCACCTCCCAAACACCACAAACTTACCCTTTCTGCCCGCCTGACACACAGCACCCCTCTTTTGCTACGAGGGTGCGTCTGTAAAGTACGTGGTACGCGAGTGATAAGGCTCCCTCGAGGGACTTGCCCGTCTCGGTACCCTATAGAAAAAGGATACATCCCGGCACCAACATCCGCGCGCAACACATATGCAGCGGTCCACCGCTCAACTGGGAGAGCCTACACCGAAACAGTCTTCACTACAGTCTCTTTGCGTCTTTGACTCGAACCCTACTCCACATACGGCCGCGCCGCTGAACAAACCAGAGCCCCCCAGACCTCATGAGAGCCAGCACTCCACCTACAACAGGGCGCGATGAGCCCTTGTATAGCTGAGCAACTGAGCAAGAGAAACAAACATCCCCGCCAGTCGTTAATCCACACCTCCGCACCTCCCATGCTTCTCTCCTTGAAGGCCCGCCCCCTAGCAACCCGCCTCCCCGTGACCTGTGACGCTCTCCTCCAACGCACATCCTTCTTCGTCATCTGTCTAAGGCTACCCACGCGCCCCGGCGTCCTCTCATACTCTTCACAACACGGATAGACGACCCGCTCGAGACACCGCCTACGCGCGAAAGTGACTAGGAAAGCTCTACGCAAGCTGTCTTAGAGGCGCGCGCCGACCACTTCTGTCAGCGCAAGTTGGGTTTTTAAACGAACCTGACATTCCAAGGTCTCGCCACGACGACCCCACCCCTGGAAATCTATCCAGCCCCCATCAGCGCAGCCTCCAATAGAATCGCAAACTCTGGCGCGACCACCGAGCACTGGCAACTCCTACAGCTAAAAGACGCGCTGCCAGCGCCAGCAATCTGCTCCCACCATGCGCGCAGCTTGCCAGACATGACCTGCGCGCGCCCGGCCTCCCAGCTCCACCTCGGCGCCACCTCATGCACGCGCGAGCCATCGATCCTAGCCTCGTGCACGTAAGAAGCGGATCATCTAATGCGCGAAAACGCTCACTAATCACCACAGTTATGAGAGATACGACCACGACACCCTGGGCACACCACCACTATTGATAGAACACAACGCAAGAAGTTGCCCCGATCAACATAACAGCTGAATGACGATATGAACACAAAACTATACATAATTTACATCATAAAAGGATAGGATGAACCAAAGTAGGGAGCTTGTAGAGCCGACGCGTGCCATTACCCCGCGTCTAATGCCTTGGATATGTCAAGCCCACCACGCAAGTTTCTCCCCGCAGTTCCTGAGGGCGGAAAACCAGTAGCGTTCTATTAAATAGGAAAGTATATCTCAAGTAGACCTCGAGCCCGAAAAGACGTACTGGCGATCGGAAAGAAGCTGCGCAATCAACGATTTCCAGTATGACTCTCAAGAAATGATAGCTGCAACAGCGCGTCTCTCTCACACAGACCATCATCCCCTCTACCCTCACCTATCACCCTTACTATATACTATATTTTTTTTTTTACATCTGTCACCACCACACGGCAGGCCCTATTTCAAGTATATATAACTTATTATATATATATATATATTATATATATAATACTATATATACCTAATAATATATATATATACTATACTATATCCATATATGATATACACTATATTATAATATATATATATATAATATATATATATATACAATATATAATATATAATATACAGCGACTCTCACAAGTTATGTTACAGCGTGTATTCAACATACGCGGAATCTTTAAGTATGAAAATTGTAAGAATAAAGTTCCGATTATCTTAATCATTAAGGAGGATGGATATGTTACGTTGTGTCTGCGCACGCGCAATACGAAACCGCGCACAAACATGAGAATGTCGAATATGATGATATTTTTTATGGCTTCTGTGAAAATGCACATAAAATATGAGAGGCTCTTCCTCTCAGACATTCATTGATACGTTGCTCGTTTCCCACGCATTTGCACCATAACACAACTAGACGTCCTCCGGCTAGATATCATGTGCCTACAAAAGCGAAAACGTGTCCATATGAAATAATTAGGTTAAATACAAATAGTATATCCAATAGTATTTAAAAAAACTATCGATACAGCTAAAAAAGGAATTAAATTAAAAAATACCTGATGCATTACCCTATTAGTTACATTCGATATGCTAGCCTAATAAAATACGGCATGTGATTAGTACAACCAACTAACAGCTATCATCATATGAGGTTATGTCATAACATACAAATTATGCTTATATAAAGTGTAGTTGAAACGACGTATAACTTCAGAGTGGTTTGCTTAGTCAGAACCATACATTTGCGAACATGCCACCGTTACCAGTATACACAGGAATCCATGCTTGACGGTGTAACATTAAACAAAACGAGGAATGCTCGCAGAACCTTGCTGCAGGAATATGGGACAACGTTATCCACATCGCACGCGACCCGCCGCCAGCACCATCGGCATATTCCATCAGACGCTTTACAGACCGTCTCATCAAGGTACAGGCGTCGATTATTCAACCCCCTCTCACATACGGGAGCGGACGGTCGTTGTCTGGTACAATTCGACGTCGAACTGGACTTCTCGCTATACACCATTAAAATCCAACTCCCCATTACGGCAGCGCCAGACCATCCGGTCGTGCGCGGAGAATATTCTAGCAGGAAACCATACGACGGGCATCTATGCCTTTGTTGCTATACAACACTGTATGCATATTCCATATAGGCCACACATTGCCACGGTTTGCCATCGTGGAGACAACACAGACGGCGCCGCTCGGGCGCACTCCTCGGCTCGTCCATTGATTGCCTTCTAATGCATTCCTTACCCGGACTATTGCGAAATACATTGATATTACTCTTATGGCAACCACATATGAATACTGCCTATTACTACATAACCCCACTGTCACCTGCTTATACAGTGGAACTTCAGACATTAGACGCTCCGCGCGATAACAACCACTCTCCATATGCTAACATTCACTAGCCATCACCACTTCTACATACTCAGTCAACTACACGCTTTGTGTGGATATCGTATACTCCCACATAGAGTAGATTATCGGGGCCTTACTTCGCTTCGAGTAAATTGACAGCGACCAGCGTTTACCTCCTATTCCTATTGCAGGACCCGCCTTATTGACCTCCTGAAGTGACTATTAACCTTCAAGGACACGATCGCAAGCACAAATTACACAAACATGCATGGTTGCCCAGCATCATAAGTGCAGCCTTATAGTGACGAACCTACCCTCCGACAACGAACTATCCGCAACGATGATCTCTCGCGATGACTCTGCGTCCCACTTCTCCATGCCTGCGCGCTTCACGCCCCGCACTAAACACCACTGGATACTTTTGTGTGGATAACTTCAAAACATACCGTGTATGCGGTTTAATGACCCAGTAACCTCGCCCCTATGATCTTCCCCGTCAAATAACCAACGATGTAGGGGAATTAACCCGGCATCACTGTCATGCATGCAATGAAACCTGCCGCCAGAGGGCTGAGGCATGTATCACCTGGATGGAAGCGTCTTCGAAACAACATTTGTAAATTACTGTTTGTACAGTTGACAACGACCCCTCTGACGCATTCTCTCTCCCTTCTTGCATCTGTGGATAGACTTCATAGTGTAAATTATGTTATGATAAACCATTAACAACGTTTATTAATATTGCATGTGTCGATGATTATAAGCTGCTCTTGAATACCATTGTTACTTCAACCTTTTCACATTCACGTTTAAAACTAATGTTGGTAACATTGACCGCGTTTACGAACCTGTACATGTAACTGTATTATTAACGCAAATGATATGTCTCATTCAGCGGCGATTCTAGTTGTGATGGGTACATTGCGATGAAACAGAACAACCGGTATAAAAAAGTTTCGTGTAGAAGACCCACCTATTTTTCTATGTGCATTTCACAGAAGCCATAAAAAATATATCATTCCATTCGACATTCTCATTTTTGTGCGCGGTTTTCGTATGGCGCGTGCGCAAGACACCAACGTAACATATCCCATCCTCCCTAATAAATTAAATAATCGGAACTTATATTCTTACACATTTTTATACTTAAACATCCCGTACGGTGATACACCGCTGTAACATAACTCGTGAGACACCCGGTATAGCTATAGTAATATATATATAATATATATAATATATAATATATATTGTATTATATTATATATATATAATATATATGACTATATATATATTATATATATATATATATATATACCTAATATACGATATATATATATATATATATATATCTATATAATATATATTAAATATATATTATAATATATATATGATATATAATATATTTAGTAATATATATATATATATATATATATATATAGTATACTATATATATATATATATATATATTACATAATATATACTATATATGTATTATAGATAATATAATACTATACTATATATATATACTATATATTAATATATAATATGACATGAATCAACAACTTCATATTTCTTTTTCAAATTTTTATTTTCAGAAAATATATGCGAGCTGGTGCGGTGCGGTGCACGCATCAAAAAGCCGTGCACAGGCACCGCCCCGCAAGCCGCACCGCACCACTTACATTTTTCTCGTGCTTCCGCACCGCACCGCAACTTTTATTTCTTCTCCGCACCGCACGCACCGCACCAGGTCGCCTTGACACCGCACCGCACGCCACCGCACCGCACCAAAATGAGCGGCACACGCACCGCATCCGCACCAGCACCCCGGTGACGTCGGCCAACCCTTAATATATATATACGTATATATTATATATAATAATAATATATATCTATTAATTTAATATACATATACATATAATAATATATTACTAATATTATATATCTATATAAGTAGTAACGCTAAACATTAAAATATATAGTATTATATATATGATATATATTTATAGTTCAGTATATATATATATACTATAAAAGTTTTACCACTGGTTTATAGAATGATACAAGTTTGCCACGCATCTAAGTTCTAACTTTTTAAGGGTAAAAAAAATGCCTTGTTCCTGTTCATAGGCGCGGCATATAGGCTGCTAGAGAATTTGTGCACCTGTGCTCTAGTCCCTTTTTTAAAAAATTGTTGCACCTAATGCGCCTTTTGCCTTGCGCTACAAATCTTGATAGTGCGCCATGGCGCATACGGCGCAACTCGTTGGCGCAACGCCCAACTCTGATATTATATATATTATATATAGTATACTTATATATTATATAATAATATATATATATATATATATATTATATCATATAAAATATATATAAGTATATACTATATACTACTATACAGCAGTATATATATATATATATATACTCGTCAAAATTTATCTCATTCACAATGGACGTGCGACATGAAGGGTTAGAAAAGCGTTGAGAACGCGAATACACTTTATGACACTGACAATAACATGGTGGATTCCTCATCAAACCTAGGTTGATAGAGATGTCAAGGCCAATGTTGCTGCTAAAGGATCGGAGGTTCGGCTCTGCCAAATACACAATTTGTTACTACGGCGATGGCCACGGAGGGTGTGTTGGGATTTGTCTCAATACCCGTGTATGACCTCTCGACACGGATAGACTGCCTGACGCCCATCCTGGCATAGCCGCTTGATGAGTGGAGAGAATCGTAGTCCCTGCGACAGTGATTTTGAAACCCATAACGTCGTGCAGTGCCCTGTCACGCAGTCCGGCAGGTCCGTGGAGGGGCATTGCAGTTGTCCGGATCTTACGTTTCAGACGTATCCACAAATGCGCGATTGGCGTTGAGGTACGGACTATATATCTGCGCCACTCCAACCCTAAATTTGAACCGTCCTAAGTAGTTGTCACATATTGGTCTTTGTGTGGTCTTGCTTCGTCATGCATTAGGATGAAAAGTCACCGATATAAGGCATTATAGCCACCACATATGGTTCGAGATGTCTTGACTATACCTTACTGCTGTAGGGAGTAGCCTCCATCGAAGATGTGCAACTCCGATAGGCCCAGATAAAAAGATGCATTCTCCAGAACTTTAACCAACCAACCTCAAACGGTAACACCTGCCAGCACATTGCATTGCGCGAACCTCTCGTTTTCGATCGTCAGGTATTACTCTAGCACGCCTGTTCGAGGCGTACAAAGACACTCTCCGACTCGTCCGTAAAGAGCACCTTTGTCCAATCGCCGGCACCGATCAATGGCAGTGACTCGTTCAAATTCCACTCGCGCTCTGGATGTGCTTTTGTGTGTGCGGTCGAATCTATGCAAGCTTCGCTGTTAACTGGAATTATGTCTCCTCAAAGCCGTCGGACACACCTATATTGTCACTCACCCGTGTAACCCGCCTGTACATCAGTCAAAACGTATCTCCAATGTCGTGCCGTTGTGTGGTGCTCTCGTTAATGCAACACAGACCTATTAAATCGGTTTTCATGGGTGTCGTGGCCCTGCTCTTGACCTTTTCCTCGCGGCGCATCATGTATCAGGGTTTCCTGGGTAACGTTGGACCACCCGTGCGAATCGTTGTGTGCGCTACACCGAACCGTCGACCAAGTCGCCCCGACTGTGTCCTTCCGGCCCGTGGCTCAGTGTGATATGTCTGAGGCACGAAACTCGATCCCTACAGACATTGCACGCACTATCCTCTCCATGTTTATTCGGATTCGCTTCGTACGTGAAATGATCCCTCGATCGATTATACCCCCGACATAACCTACCCCACCTCTCCCAGGTCCAGTTACGTGTTTATGTTTTCCTAAATTTTATCGCGGTGACGCCCAAATACTGCAGCGAATCTTTGCGGGTGGTTACAATTACACTGATGTTGTCGTTGTGTTGTGTGCGGTTTCATGGTATAAGGCATTCTGTCTGTTATCCTGGATTATTAACAGTAGGTATATATTTCATTTCTTTACGTATTTTCATTTTCGTAAAGCTAATTTATTATTCATTTTTTTTAATTTTTTTTTTTTGTATCGTAATCAAACGTTATTAAAAATTGGTTCATGGTCTAAGTTTAGCCTGTTGGCCTTAAAAATTATAAAATATACCTCGCCGAATTTCTATAGTCACCCAACGAAGTTTCATTCAGTCGGAGTATAAGAAAAGCCTATGGGGAGTTTCCAAATTTTGCGAGGCTGTAAACTTCTTTTTTTCCTGAAAACGTCACCTATTTTTTTTTTTTTAATTTCTTCATTAGATTCTATGCTGTGATTTTTATAAAAAAAATCTGACATATAGCGGTTCTGTTATATAATTACCGAAGCGAATAAACATGCTAATAAACTTTAAAATTACTTATAGGGATGCTTTGTGTATTTAAAAATTTATGCTTGCCAAGGGTAAAAATAAATTATTTTGCAATTAAAATTAGGTATATGATTATATGAACGAAGATGAAAGCAATATTACTACAACATTAGCAGTAATAGATACCAAATCGAAACATTTCAGTGAATGTATCCAACAACTTATTGTTGTTACTTTATAAGAATTCGAAATCGTTAAGATGCAAGTGACTTTCGTTGTTACGACTATCATCGAACATGATCAGCACAATTAAAAAATTAAATAAGAACTTGAGGAACAGATAAAATGGTCAAAGTGATAATAATTTAAATGAATGTCAAAATGGAGCAATAGAAGTGGATTTTCAGGGTAAACTTGATAAAGATATGAAAAAATTGTTCCAATGACGTTTGCATTGCACACATGGGGTGTGGAGTTTACACTTTACAGTGCGTGATGTTCTCCGCAATACTCATGCAGTAAATCTTATAAATAAGGAGAGACAAATTGAAAAAAATAGCACGTGCCTTAAAGTTAATGGAGGTTTTTGAAGCGTCAAGCTGGAAAAGTGACTATCTTAGATCTAGAAAACAAGATGGGGAGCGCCTATCTTATGCTCGAAAGGCTTCGGCAACTAGAGGAATATATTATTATGATAGCTGCTGATAAACTTCAACTTTCTCCCATCAATAGTCAGTGGAAGCAAATCGAAACACTTAAAGAATTATTAAGATATCCTAATTTAACAACAAAGAAAAATCAAGCAGGGAACTTGACTGCTGGAAAATTTGATAGAGGATTGAAACATCTAATTAATGCATTCGAAAATAAAGGAAGCATTTAAGCAAGTGACATAAAAAATTCAATGGGAAGAAGGAAAATAATGTTACCAGAAAACAAAAAAAATTTTCTCTGTCATTAGTTGATCCACAGTTCAGAATATTCCTCAGAACTTAAGGTCTGATATTAAAAGCTAGGACCGCCCTTTGTGAACAAGGACTTAAAAAATGAATCTTGGTCGAAATCAGATATTTCATCAGTTTTGGAAATACTTTCTTGTCGTATATTGTCAGAAGAAGATGAAGAAGCCAAATTTGATTAATAATGAGACCAACTGGAACAAGACAATGAGACATTAATAGATCTCTAAAAAAAATATATAATGTGAATTCCATAATATTAGATCGTCCGGAAATCAACTTTAAAAGCTATGGAAGAATTCCCCTACTATTCTAAAATTTTGTTTGATGTCGATTTTTCAATTACAGCTTTACTATTCCCAAATGAATGTTGACCGCTTATTTTCAAATTTAACAATAATAGAAATTTGATCAAAGAACATCGTTAAAGGAGGAATTTATTAAAGCAGATTTTTTTAAAAAAAAGAAACAACTGTTTTAATATATATATATATATATATATATATATATATATATATATATATATATATATATATATATATATACTATATATAATTCCAATCATTTGTTGATTTCTAAACCCAATAAGTCTCTCATTCATATTACAAAGTTGACCTCACATAGTATTTATTATATCTTAATAAATTATTTTTATTAGAAAATGTTGTCCAAAAGGATTTTATTTTAAAAGTTAGGAGAAAGTAAATTATAATTTATTCAATTTCTAAAAACTTTGATTTCTATTAAAATATTCTAAATTTTAAATGATAAATCAAAATAAAGCTGTCACTAACAACCATTCTTTTTTACTATGCCATAAATTTTACAACTTATAATTTATACCTTTATATGTAAATGGAGAAGGAATTATGACTGATCTGGAGTTGGAACCGGAGCAGGGCCGTATCCGGAGCCGAATCAGGAGCCAGTTAATTTTGAAATGATGGAGTACGAGTCTGTTAATTTTGAAATGATGGAGCTGGATGGAGCCTGTTAATTTTAAAACGGTGGAGACGGCGAAAAAATATACCAGCCACAACCCTGCTTTGTGTAGAAAAAAGGTCAAGTGTATTTCCGAAAGACAAGTTTAAATTTACGTTGTTTCTCTCTCACAAAGTTATTTTAGATATGTCACTTACACGTCACTTTGAAAAAAAAAAACAAAAAACAAAAATGTCGAAACTCTAAATAATAAAAAATAAATATAAAACAAATAAATAAATATATAAATAAATTGATAAATAAATAAATAAAACATTCCGTCTCGAGATTCTTCTTACAAAATTAAAAAATGATTCACACAAAATAATTATTTATTCAGTAAAAGCGACGGGGCCTTAAATTATTGGAAACGGGACGCTCTGTCTTGTAGGCATTTATTAGAGTCCTTTTAGGTAATTACTTGGAGTAAACGCGTGGAATAATAATAATAATAATAATAATAATAAAATAATAATAATAATAATACTCTGAACATTAATAACACATATTAATAATACTTTTCGTAATAAATAATAATATAAAGAAATAAGTAATATAATCAATAATAATAATTAATAATAATAATAAAATAATAATAATAATAATAATATAATAATAATTAATAATAAAATAATAACCGATAATAATAACGATAATATAATATATAATAATAATAATAAAATAATAATAATAATAATAATAATAATAATAATAATAATAATAATAATAATAATAATAATAATAATAATAATAATAATAATAATAATAATAATAATGATAATTAATGATAATCATTATAATAATAAAATAATAATAATAATAATAATAATAATAATAATAAATAATAATAATAATAATAAATAATAATAATATATAATAATAATAATAATAATAATAATAAAATAATAATAATAATAATAATAATTAATAATAATAAAAGTTAGAAAAGAACCCTACTATTTTGTTATTAAAAATGTTTAAAAAATTGGACATTTCATTTATATTTTATGTTAATTACTGGTTTAGTTTCCTTAAGAGCAATGATTCCCCGAGGCGCAATTCATAAAAAAGATCTTTCTTTCTTGTTATGATGGAGAACCCCTCTTTTATGCTGTTATCGGATTTTTGTGGTGTTCTTCCTTATATGTTGAAATATTTTACTCGGCTTATACTTATCTGCGACATTCCTCATGTTGCAGGTATTCGTTGTGCTATCCAATCCATAAATCGCGTTACAATTCCACTTTCAGACATTATGAAGAATCGGTACACAACGTACTTACTCTCATCATCCGAAAAAGCGCTTCATCGAGTTCAGAGACAGCATGAGCCTCTAGTTTCAATGTGATAGAACGATCCCTTTAATATAAGCTTCCTTTTCCCGTCTTTTGTTTTAATCATGTTCTTTCATAATTAATTTTAATTTGTGTTCTTCCTCTTTTTTCTGACTAATATTTTCAGTTTTATTATTATATTTACTAAAAGCTCTGCCTATCTGTGTCTTCTCATTTCACATTCGAGCATAAGTTAGTTTGCCGCGAGAATTAAATATATCTTTACACACTCTGATGCCTTTCATAGCGTTATTTCTCGTATAACATCGTATGAAGTCAGCTTCGAGTACTTAAGTCATCATTTTGAGTTTATCAGATTTTCATTTGTTGCATTTCTTCTAATTTCTAAATCATATCCAAGGGCATGACCAATCCAGACGATATCTTAAAACGCCTGTAAACTAAGCAGTCTTTGTATGTATCTACATACTTAGTATGTTTAGGGGAGTTGAAGAGTCGAAATTCAAGTTGTTCCCTTATCTGTAGATTTAACTTAACCGTAGACACTTCTATCAATTTTTTCATCCTCTTTAATTTTAATGTAATGTTAAAAAATTAATATAATTATTTTTATGCCCTTTTCAAGAATTTCAAACCGCTGAATCTCATATTTTTCGGATTTTCGAACTGCATTGAACATGTTCTGCGATCTTTAAATATTACAAATGGCCTGTCGAGTCTATCCGATATTCGAATGATAAAACAAATTAGACTTTCATCACAATTACTTTCCATCAAGACAACACCACACAAAGCAACATATTCTCAAAATTATCATGCAAAGCCACACAAGACACATACTAAAAATTATAGATCCTTAGCCCTTTGAATTTTGGAGAAACTTAAACATCACTTCTTTCGATGTTAACAAAATTATATCTCTGGATGTTGAAAGTTTTTTCACGAATGTTCCTATAACTGAAACTATTTAAACATAATATTAGAAAATGTTTATCATCATGAAATAAAACACCACCATCCATTAAATGAAGACATCCTCAAAGTTACTTATATATATTGTGACTACGGAAAACTCACCTTTTGCTCGCTTCCATGGTAAAACATATATCAAAAATAATGGTGTTCAAATGGGATCACCTATTACGACCAACTGTTGCCAAGATTTCTACATGTCATCAGTTAGAAAACAAAATCACATCCTCACTTGTTACACTTGATGCACTTAAGCACACCTTTGCAGACACATAACGACCCAGGAATGGGTCAAGGGTTCAAATCCAAAATGGAAGATCTCAGTGGTTTGAAATTTACTTTGAAAGGGCAAAAAATAAATATATTAAATTCTTAGACATTAACATTAATTAAAGAGGCATGGAAAAGTTGATTAGAAGGTCTACGCTAACATCTAACAGAGTAAGGGAACACATACTTGAATTTCGACTCTCACTCCTCTAAAACTACAAAAATGCTACCATAAAGACTTTAGTTCACAGAGCGTTAAAGATATCGTCTGAATTTTTCCAACTTTTTCTTTGCAGAAATTAACTGTGAAATATCTGCAAATAATAGAGATTTTCCCACCCATGTATATTAGAGAAAAACTATTTTAAAGCACACTTTAAAATATATTTATTCGCCAAATAATAAAAATGAAAAATATGAAAAAAAGATAAATTTTCACTTATTATATAATAAAACTGAAAATATTAGTCAAAAAAAGAGGAAGGAAAACAAATTAAAATTAATTTTAAAGACATATTATATATACAAAGACGGGAAGAAGCATATATTAAGATCTTACTATAAAGCCATTGAAACTGAGCTCGTGCTTCTCTACTCATTAAGCGCTTTTGAAGGGAGAAAGTATAGTAATGTCCTTCACCTATTTCTAAATGTTCTGAAAGTGGATGTAACGCCGCTTTATATTGGATACACAACGAATATCCTCAACATAGAATGTCGCAGCATAAGTATACAGCCGAGTAAAATATTTCAACATATTAAGGCGAAGAGACACCACAAAAATCCATAAACACATTAACTTATCCTATAAGAAAACAAGAAAGAAATTTTATAGAATTGACGCCTCGCCCGGGGAATCATTGCTTCTAAGAAACATAACCAGTATTTTAACATAAAATAAACCTGAAACGGTCAAGTTATTAAAAACATTTTTTAAATAACAAAAAGACATCATATTTTAATCTTTGCCGCTTTTATAATTAATAGTTTATTTATTTATTTATGTTATTAGTTAAATAATATTTATTTTTCAAAATTGTTAAAATATAAAAAAATAAAACTATTCCTTGAAAATGTCCGAAGTGTACGGACGAAAGCTTGGTACTGTTATTAAATCAATAGTTTTACCTTTTATCCAGATTAAAAAATTTTGCTTCTGTAGACAGTAAATACATTGTAGGAGGCTTGAAAAGCAACAAAATCATATGTTAAAATAATAATAATAATAATAATAATAATTATTGATTATTATTATTATTATTATTTATTATTATATTATTATATTATTATAATTCATTATTTATTATTATTATATTAAATTTTATTAATTATTATTTTATTATTATTATTATATTATTATTATTATTATTTATTATTATATTTATTTACTTTTATATTTTATTGAGCTGTTTGGTTTTGGAGTTTTTGTAACTTCTATCTTTAAATATAAATATAAGTTATATTAATTTCTTTATAATTATGTTTAATTATAATTCATTTATTGTAATTTTTTTTATTTATAGTATATTGTTTCTAACTATTAGTCTGGGAGCATTGTGTTTCCCTTGGCAAAGTTAATGAAGGGAAGGTACCAGTGACGCCATTTTATAGGTAAAAACATGTAGCTTAACAATTTCAATGGTGGTAGTACAATCACAGGTCTTGAGTATGAC
>JABUQX010105487.1:27500-29533 GCA_015478945.1 Trachelipus rathkii
GTTAGGTGTCTTAAATAGGGAGAAATTTGTAGAAGTTGGTTTTTAAAGACTAAATTTGCACAAGGTGAAACGACCCCACCTGAAATTATTCAGATCAGCGGGAGTAGAATCGAAAGATTAAGACGAGAGGCAATTCTAGAAATAAAAGAGGGAGGCAGAATTGATGAGTTTGAAGAACTGAAGGGTCCGAAGTCGTCGTCATAATGAAGTTGGATAGAGTTTTACGATGTGCAGGTGAGAAGCTTATTAATTGAAAAGCGGGAAATAAAGTAGGTGAGATAATACAGACCCCTGAGGAACACCACTATGAACAAAAGAAGAAGAAGTCGCCGCATCAACAACAGCCGATATTGAGCGATTGAAAAGAAAGCTAGACATAAGTAAGGCAAAGAGAAGAAGAAAGCGGCAAAGGAGGGGAGCTGAAGAGAGTGACGCCTGCCATACCCGTCTAAGTGCTTTTGGATATGTCAAGCGCCACACGCAAAGTCTCCCGAGTAGTTCCTAACGGCGGAAAACCATAAATCTGTTAAATAGGAAAGTTTATCGCTAGTAGATCTCGAGTGCCGAAAGCCGTACTGGCGATCGGAAAGAAGGGAATGAGATTCCCAGATGGTCTAAGAAGTGGGAGTTGAGAAGGGTTTCAAGATCTTAGATAGAATACAAGTTTGAGCTATAGGGCGATAGTAGTTACGAAGGTCAGAGGGGTTCCTTTTTTTTTGGAATAGGTTGGACATACGCGCGCTTCAAAACACTGAGGGAAAGTGCTAGTATTGGGGCATAGAAGATATAGTTGACCGAGGGGCGGGGTCAGCATGAAGCACACTTCCTCAAAACTCGCGGGAGAATGCCATCTCCGGTCCACCCGCATTCCTTAACGTTTCGTTCATAAGATTTCAGGAGCCCATGTACCCGATCAAATGTAGTCAGGACAGGTAAAGCATAGGACACCTGAGAGGAGAAGGAGGAGAAGAGGAATAACAGGAATCGTCCAGGGTGAGTTAAAGAAAATATTAGGCTGAAGAGAATTGCCTTTTCAGTTGGAGTATTAGCACAGAACGCATCAGAGCGAAATAAAAGGAGGAAAGGACTAATTCAAGAAGTTTTGTTAGAAGATGTTTTTTGCATGAGAGCCAGAAAGATTTGTCAGTAGGAGAGCCGAAGGAGGTCAGCGCACTTTCTTTTAATGAAAGTCCACTTTGCTTGTCGAAGAGTACCCCTGCAACGATTTCTAGCTGAATGATAATTAGCAAGTAGAACGAGAATTTTTCCACATCCGATAAGCGCACTGTCTGTAGCCTGAATGCCAGAGAACGAGCACGATTGAACCATGGGTTTTGAGGTGAGAAAGATTTAGTCGAAGAAGAAATGAACTGCTCATCCCATCAACGATTACGGCTCCCACCTTTATCGGCAAAAGCTGAAGCGTCTTCAGAGTCAAAGCAGTCCTATCTCCAACTTATACGTTAGCGTAGAAGCAACTCATGCAACACAATCAGCTCGATCAAAGTCCGGAAAACGCGCAATATGGGAGGAAGGACTGGAGCTTTTTGGAGAGAAAGCTAACTAAAATTAAGAGATATAAGGTTGTGGTTAGATTTATAACGCGATACGGAGCGAGGTGGTGTATTTATAACTTTATAGGGAGAGAAGGACTAGTTGTGGAAACATAGGTCTAGTCTGTTTCAAGAATTGTTGGGACGATCCGGAATGTGTGTAGGTTCTTTAATTAGTTGCTTTCCAGTCGTTGAGAATACTACTGAATGATTCGGATTTCCTCCCCACTAAAATCAGTATGAGAGGAAACAGCATCCATTCAGTGTTTTGTACATTGAATCCCCTAAATAGAGGAACCCTCCAAGTATTGGGTGGATGAGATGATATAAAGTTTCGTGTGAAGTAGTAAGGTATCCAAATATGCATGAAAAATCTGTTAATGTGTTATTAGAAAGTGAAGAAAGCCACAAAGATTATTGTAGTCGACGGAAGAAAGATTAAGCCAACAGAACAATGGTTAGGAGATCGAGATTTTCTCT
>JABUQX010105488.1:0-2500 GCA_015478945.1 Trachelipus rathkii
TATATTATAATAAAATAATAATAATAATAATAATAATAATAATCAATAATAATAATTTAATAAAATAATAATATAATAATAATAAATAATATATATATAATAATACCATATAATAATAATAATAATAATATAATATAATAATTATATACATAATAATAATAATTAATAATAATATAATAATAATAATAATATAATATAATAAAAATAATAATATAATATATAAAAATAATAAATAATAATATTAAAATAATAATATAATAAAATAATAATACATAATAAATAATAGATTAATAATTATTATTATTATTATTATTATTATTATTATTATTATTATTATTATTATTATTATTATTATAATTATAATTATAATTATAATTATAATTATAATTATAATTATAATTTATAATTATAATTATAATTATAATTTAATTATAATTATAATTATAATTATAATTATAATTATAATTATAATTATAATTATAATTATAAATATATTAATAATTATAATTAATAATTATAATTATAATAATAATAATAATAATAATAATAATAATAATAATAATAATAATAATAATAATAATAATAATAATAATAATTATTATTATTATTATTATTACTAATAATAATAATAATAATAATATAATATTTTAAATGATACAAATTTATATGCCAGACTTTGGCATCAAGATCTATTTACCTGTAAAGCCTTATAAATTGCCCTATGAGGTCATAAACCTATTTTGGAAATTCAAAATTAGCTGATAAATGTATATATATATACAGTATATATATATATATAGTATATGTTATATCGAAAGGAATATTATATATAATATATATATATATATATATAATATATAGATATATATATATAGGTATATCATATATATATATATATATATATATATATATAATTAATATATATATATATATATATATATATATATGTATATATATATTAATTATAATATATATATATATATATATAATATATATTATATATATTATTATATATATATATATCTATATATATATATTATATAATAAAAATATGTGTTTACAAATATATATATATAATATATATATATATATATATATATATATATATATATATATATATATATAGTGGTAGGATGGTAATGCGAAAGGAAAAGGACGAATGAACTAAATGATAAAAGAGTTAATATGCGGACAAAGCCAGTTTTGAAAGGCAGTATATTGTTACCGCAGAAATGGAAGGAAATAAGTTTACCAAGATGCATGGAAAACTGGAATGGGTGGTACACAGAATATTATCAATGAGTTAAAGATCCCGTAGAAACGGATAAATGAAGTTTTTGTTATTATTTTTTAAAGTGTTAATAGGGTTAATATTTATATTGTGATTGTTGTTATTATAGGTGCAAATTTGGGGAGCGATCTAGCGCGAATTTGGGGATCGTTTTTAAGAACTCATACTGAGAACAATAGATTGAGAACGAGATAAGAGTCCAGGAGTGTGGACCTTAACGACTTGCATTCGACAGGAAGGATCAGCGAATGTTCGTGAATCTCGACCGGGGTACAGGATGCTCCGTGATAGACATTTTACAGTTACAAGGTTCCTGGTGAGGCGAGCTGGGCGGCGCCTCTTCTCCTGAAAGACTTTGGTTTTCGGGGAAAATACTCTTGTGCGACAGAAAGTGAATACAGGACCAACTCGTCTAGTGTATGTAAGTGAACGAAAAAGTGATATATTTTTTTTCCTAAGCTTAATAGTGCGGAAAAGTTGCCTTTTGATATGTATGCTTTACCCTTAAAATTTGGGAGATGTACGACAATTATTACCGGTGCTCCAAGAAAAATGGTCATGAGTTTTGTTGATATTGTGGCTACCAGATATAAGAAAGGAGAAGGAAATGTTAAGATATATTAGGTATTAAGAAACTGATTCAACAATAAATAAAGTGGACGATAGTTTGGGAAATAAAGAAGGAGCTGGAGAAGTATCTACACTGGCTATTGAAAATTGTAGTGATGTGAACATCCACATCACTGCAATTTTCAATAGCCAGTGTAGATACTTCTCCAGTTCCATCTTCTTTATTTCCCAAACTATCGTCCACTTAATTTATTGTTGAATCAGTTTCTTTATACCTAATATATCTTAACATTTCCTTCTCCTTTCTTTTTCCTGGTAGCCACAATATCAACGGAACTCATGATCATTTTTCTCTCAGTTCGTTGGTCAATAAGAAACAATTGCTCTTCTTTAGGCACTTTTCGGAATTTTTCACAATTGCATGTAGAAAAATCTTTGCATTTGCCGGCTGCAATATCAAAAAACTTTTTTTTTGTCATTTTCTTGGAATAAATTTATTTTTAATTTATACTTGTCATTTTTTCGCCCTTTACATGGTTTTAAAAGATTTCTGTACTTCTCATAATAGTTTCTAAATAATTAAATAATCCGATTATGCGATATTATAGGAATAAAAGCTCTATTCCATAACTCGGTCAG
>JABUQX010105488.1:7500-17500 GCA_015478945.1 Trachelipus rathkii
TTTTTAAACATGTTAAATTTACAAATATAATTAATATATATATATATATATATATATATATATATATTATATTATATTATATATTATACTATATATATATAGAGGTATATATAGTGATATATATATTTATTATTATATATATATATATAATCATTCTCACAATAATATAAAATCAGCAGAAAATTTTTATTGCCTTTCAGTTACTCTTCAATTGAAAAATTGAGAAAACCATATCAACATGCTAAAGAAAACCATTATAATACACTTTTTTAAATATTTTATGAATGTTTTTTTTATGGTTTAAACCATTGTTTTTTATGTGGTTTAAACCATGGTTTTAAAAAAACCAATGGTTTAAACCAAATGGTTTAAACCATCCCACCTTTATATATATATATATATATATATTATATATATATATATATTATATATATATATATACTATATCATATATATATATATATATATATATATATATATAATATATATATATATAATATATATATATATATATATATATATATATAATATATATATATATATATATATATATAATTATATATATATTATATATATAATATAATATATATATACATCATATTATAATATATATATATATATATATACTATAATATATATATATATATAATATATATATATATATATATATATATATATTAATATATACTGAGAACTCTAGATAGTATTTATTAGTATCACACTGTACAGTACTCACACGCATGGCATTATAGTGAACGCAAATATAAACTACTCTCACCTGCGACGGAGCAGACAGAATAACGACACGAATGACATAGAAGCATATTATTATACTATTATATATATATGATTATATAATATATATATTATAATATATACTGAATATATATATATATATATATAGTAATATATAAGTATACTATATATATATATATACTACTCGTCACACACTCACGCACCACTTGGGTAAATAATCACTCGCAGGAACAGAAGGCCTTAACGCCATGAAACCCCCACACCATACACTACAGACGAAGCGTCAGTGTAACTATGTAAGCACCCGCAGAGAATTTGACTGGCCAGTAAATTGGGGCCAGGCACCGACGATAAATTTTGAAAACTAACCACGTAACTAGACGTTGGGAGAGGTGGGGGTACGGTTATGTCGGTATAATCGAAAGCGAGGGATCGAATTCACGTACGAAGGCAACTCCGATAAACTTAGAGGATGTGGGCGTCCAACTGTCCAGCGAGATTCAGTCGGTATGCAGATAACAACATTCCACGCCGAAGGACACGGGTGCCGCACTTGGTCGACGGTTCGATGTAGCGCACACAACGATTGCACGGGTAGTCCAACGGTAAACCAAGAAACCCTGTTATATGATGGCCGGCAAGGACAAGGTAGGCCCAGGGCCACGACTACCCGTGAAAGACCAATTTCATGACGTCTGCGTGATATACGAGACGCGCCACAAAGCGGCACAACGTCTACATTGCAGATACTGCTGGAGGAGTACATCGGCACCAGGGTGAGTGACGATAATACAGACTGCGTCGACGCTTTGAGGAACATAATTACTGACCCCGGAGGCCTGCCATAGGTCCACCGCACACCATTTGCCCGAGAACACATCCAATGGACGGTCGAAGATTGGCCAACACGGTAACTCTTTTACAGGACGAGTCGCACGAGTGTCTCTGTACGCCTCGGACAGGCGTGTCTAGGGTATTACCGACGACCGCGGGAGGTTACGCCGAAAATGAAATGTGCTACAGGTCGCCTAGCCGTTTGGAGGTGAGGTCTCCGGATTTACTATGGAGGCATCTCTTTATCCGGGACCTACGGAATGCACATCTTCGATTGAGGCACTCTTACAGCCGTAAGGTAGTTCACAAACATCCTCGCAAACATCTGTGCCGTGCATAGTGCCCCACGTAGCATCGGTGACTCTTTCATCTAATGCATGAACAATGCAAAAACCATACAAGGCCCAATGTGTGAACGACTACCTTAGGACGTTCAAATTACGGCGTTGAGCGTGCCAGCCCACTCCATTAGTGTCCGACCTCATCCAATCGAACATTGTAGGATATTCTGAAAGGTTCGGAGTCCGACAGCTGCAACCCCTCCCACCGACCTCCGGCATGCGACAGGCACTGCACACGTATGTGTCAAATCACTGTCCAGGCAGCATTGCTCCACTAATCAAGAGCAATGCTAAGATGGTGTCAGCGCAGTCATCCGTGCAGAGGGGTCATACGCGGGTATTCGAGACAGATCCAACAACGGGCCCGCGCCGCGCCGCCGCGCCGTACGTAACCAACATTGTGTGTTTGCAGCGCCGATCTCCAACCTACTGTACCCTTTGGCTGAACAATGGCCTCACACCTATTAATTTCGTTTCTGGGGATGAATCACATGTTATTGTATCTGTCCAATAAGTGTCTTCGCGTTCTTCAACCTTTTCTACCCTTTCTTCGCCACGTACCCTTGTGGTGCGTTAATTTGATGAGTAGTAGTATATATTATTATATTATATATATATATATATATAATATATAATATATATATATATATATATAATATAGATATAATATATATAGTATATATTATATATATATTTGTATTATATATATATATATAATACTATAATATATAATAATGTCTCTTAGTGAGAATATTATAGTTACACAAATAATGATGCGGTTTAGCATCATCTTATATATATATATACTATATATATATGTATATCTATATATATATATATATAGTATATAATATATATATATTATATATACATTATATATATATATATATATATTATATATATATATATTAATATATATATATGATATCATATATATATATATATATATATATATATATATGAGGTGACCTTGGAGCAACTAACCTCTGAACTTTCTAGAATTTCGAATTGAGGTATTCAGAACATGGTTGTTTTTAATGACCCAAAAACTCAATTCACCATTTTACTACCTGACCTAATAATCTTTCACACAACTTCGAAAACACGAAACTCAAACCTTGGTCTGTCATTGATATAAATTTTTGGTATTTCTTTTTCTAATCTTAATTGAAGTATCACATTATTTTTCTTTCAAACAAAGATTCAAAGTGGTTTGGCGTTTTGAGGCGCGCCTTCGGAATTTATTTACGCCATGGGTATTATTCGCCCCTGTATGGAGAATTTATTACACATTTGTCGTGGTTCCACTGACACCACTCTCTATAAAAAGGTGGAGTCTGGGGTTTTTCGTCTCATTAATTATTATCCAGCACTCACTAACTCTTACCCGTCTTTTTCTGCAAGTCAGACTGTTGAGTCATTTTCTATAGCGATAGAATATAGAAAGTGACGCAATAGTATATAGAAAGTCAGACTGTTGAGTCATTTTCTATAGCGATAGAATATAGAAAGTGACGCAATAGTATATAGAAAGTGACGCAATAGAATATAGAAAGTGACGCAATAGAATATAGAAAGTGACGCAATAGTATATAGAAAGTGACGCAATAGTATATAGAAAGTGACGCAATAGAATATAGAAAGTGACGCAATAGTATATAGAAAGTGACGCAATAGTATATAGAAAGTGACGCAATAGTATATAGAAAGTGACGCAATAGAATATAGAAAGTGACGCAATAGTATATAGAAAGTGACGCAATAGTATATAGAAAGTGACGCAATAGTATATAGAAAGTGACGCAATAGAATATAGAAAGTGACGCAATAGAATATAGAAAGTGACGCAATAGTATATAGAAAGTGACGCAATAGTATGTAGAAAGTGACGCAATAGTATGTAGAAAGTGACGCAATAGAATAGTTATAGAACAGACATTGCTTTTCTCAAATCTCCAGCCGCATACAATCCTCCATTTAGAAAGGCTCGTGTCACACGCCTTTTGCACAATCTCATCCTTTCTCTGACCAACTCACTAACCCTAGATTTAACCGCTCAGCTCAATCTTACACGTATTCCTCTGGTGAAGTCTCGAACACACTTCCTTTATCTATTTTTCCAACTACCTTTGACTTGCACATTTTCAAACGAAGTGTATTAGGGCATGTCAACCTTTGAATTGGATCTGGCTTTCAAATGGGAAATTTCCACTAAATCTTTTGGAATTTAGCAGGTCTACGGCCTTTGCCCACCAAAGGAGATATTATTATTATTATTATTAATATATATATATATTATATATAATATATATCATATATATATATATATATATATATATATATATATTAATATTACTGTCTGATTTTAATATATAATATATATATTTAGCTATATAATCATATATAATATATATATCAGTGGCGTACCTTGAAGATTATAATTGGGTAGGCAGCTATATATATATATATCACTATATATATCTATATTATTATATATATTATATATATAAATATATTATCGATACATGCATTTATTAATATAATTGTCATTGTAAATTTGTTAAAATAATAATGAATATTTTTATTTTATTATTACTATTATTTTATTATTATTATTATTATATATTATTTTATTATTATTATTATTATTATTATTATTATTTATTATTATTATTATTATTATATTATTATTATTATTTTTATTATTATTTCATTATAATCATAATTACTAATAAAATAATAATAATAGAAAGAAAGTTTATATAAAAAAAAACATTCATAATAATAATAATAATAAAATTAATTAATAATATAATAATAATAATTAATAATAATAAACAAGAGTGAAAATCTTCTCTGAACATGTGGCATTTTATCTGTTTATTATAAAGAACGTAGGCCTCCAATTTTTTAACAATTAAGTTTTTGTCTTAGATAAGCTTTATAAAGCTATTTTTTTAATAAAAAAATTACTTACTTCATTATGCACTATTTTTCAATTATTTTAATTAATAAGATAATATCACTATTTAGTAATGTAAAAAATAATAATTTAATAAACCAAAGCAGGAACTTCCAGGCTAAATACTGCTGCTGCCATGGCTTTGATACGTAAGAGAAACTTGTCGTATATATTATATATATATAATATATATATATATATATATATATATATATATTTATAAGTATATATATATATATTTGAGTATACATATATATAGTCTATAGCTATCTATATATATATATATATATATATATTATACTAAGTGGTTTACGATGTTTTCTTTTTACGTCTGGCAGGACAGTATGTTAGCTGACACGAGAGTTATTGAAGAATAGGGAGAAAATGAAATTCGTTACGTACGCCGATAGTTTAAAATATGTATCGTATGATCAAGACTATAAGCAGGTAGAAAGAAAATTTTTTCTGAATTACCATCACAACCGATATGAGCGAGATGAATTTTTTATAAATAGTTTCTTTTTTTTTCAACTTTCATTAAATTTTAATAATTTAACTGAAGTTTACCATATTTTTTATTTTATTAAAAAAAACTCAGAAATTTGGTAGGCAGCTACTACCCTACTACCTATGTATAACTGATAGTCACACCCTGATATACAATATATATATATTATATATACTATATATATAATATTATATATATATATATATATATATATATATATATATATATAGTATATATACTATAATATATATATTATATATAATATATATATATATAATATATATATATATATAGTGAGAGATACTATATATAAGGGGTAAGGGAGATAAGGAATAAAAACTGTCAGTGAATGAGGGGGACTTAAGTTTCAACTGTGAGTGGTAACCGGTAGGGAAGATATGTCAGCTGGTATTTGGGTCGAAAGAGTGCGTCGAGCTGACTGGAAGACTGATTGGTGAAGAACCAAGGTGCGTTTAGAATGGTAGTGGTTGTGTGGATGCAAAATTTCGTACACTTGAAAACAAAATGATTGAGAAATGAACAATGAAGAGGAACGATAACAGATATATGCTTGTATGTGAATTTAAGGGTAAGTCCGTATGATAGGATTAATAAGAAAGCTCTGTGGCAGGTGTTTTCCGGCCGCATATCGTGTGAGGATAATATGGTGTTGGTGGTAGGCTTCTGAATGGAATCGAGAAGCTAGGTGTGTATGACGATAGTGAAGCGTGTATGAGGATTAATGGAGTTGAAAGTGATTTGTTTTATATTAATACCGGAGTGAGGCAGGGATGTATTATGTCTCCTTGGTTATTCAATTTGTATATGGATGGGGTCATGAAAGAAATAGAGGTGGGGGTGGCGGGGGAAGGTGTTAGAATGATGAAAAAATGGAAGAGAGTGGAGGGTGCCCTACCTATTATATGCAGATGATTTGATTTTGTGTGGCTAATTTGAAGAGAGTTTGAGAGGTTGGTAGAGTTATTTGGCAGGGTGTGTAAAAGGAGGGTTTGAAAGTAAACGTAGATAAGAGTAAGGTTATGATTGTGAGTGAAGACAGTCCTCGGTGTGAAGTTATGCTGGATGGTGAGCAACTGGAACAAGTGTCTGAGTTTAAATATTTAGGATAAATGCTGGATGAAAAGGGAACGGAGGATGCAGAGTGTAGTAGGAAAGTTGTGAATGGCAGGAAGGTGGCTGGTGGAATTAAATCCTTGGTTGATGTAAGGGAACTAAGTCTTGAGAGCGCTGGGGCCTTACGTGAGGGAATGTTGTTACCTGTCTTGATAGATAGTAGTGAAACTATGGTCTGGAATAGGAGGTATAGATCTAAATTACAATGTTTTCAGATATACAATCTTAGGGGCGCGTTAGGTATGAGAAGAACTGATAAAATGAGGATTTGAACGCATTAAGGAGTTGTGTGGCGTGAATAAAGTAGTAAATGAGAGAATAAACGAAAGTACATTGAGGTGGTTTGGTCTTGTGGAAAGGATGGGTGAGAGTCGGTTGGTTAAGCGGATGTATAGGCGGATGTATAGTGGTGAGTGTGCTGGGAATCGACCGGCTGGGAGACCGAAGAGAAAGTGGATTGAGTCAGTAAAGAATGCCTGAAGGAGAGAAATGTGAGTTGGCAGAGGCGAGAAGAAATGTACATAACAGGAGTGATTAGCTGGTTTTTGTGAGAGGGTATGGCTCTGGCCCACCTGGAGCAAGAGATGAACCCTACATAGACGAGATGCCATAGTGAGGGTCTGTCGCGGTCCCATGAAGCTCTAGGGTTGGAATTTTCTGACTGCGGCGAGTTCTCACTAAAGGGTATAAAGAGGGCGGTAGGGCTGGCTTTCTTTTCGACTTGTGTCATATTCTTCTACTACTACTTTTGTTTCCAGTGCATTGACGCCTCTTACCCCCAGTCTTGGGGAGAGAAGGCGGGTGATGATGATAATAATAATAAAAATAATAATAATAATAATATATAATAATAATAATAATAATAATAATAATAATAATAATAATAATAATATCAATAACAGTAACAGTAACAGTAACAGTAACATTAACAATAACAATAACAATAACAATAACAGTAATAATAATAATAATAATATTAATAATAATAATAATAATAATTAATAATAATAATATACATAGTAATAATAATAATAACAATAATAATAATAATAATAATAATAATAATAATAATAATAATAATAATAATAATAATAATAATAATAATAATAATAATAATAATAATTCATTAAATTTCCTGATACAAAGCAACAAGAACTCGCCAAAATTAAATTGCTGAAGTGTTTAAAGAGATTGAAGCTTCTTTGAAGATGGACGATTAAAAATAATATCACTTTTCTTTTATAAGTATTTTTAATTATACCTCTCGCTTCATTTTACACGTGAGAATATAACAAAGGTGAATCCTTCTTTGCTTGACACTGCACGATAAAATTACTACTATGGTATTTACTATTTAGTTAAGATATGTAAATCAAAGGTCACGACCGCTTAAACTTTAAATGTTAAATAATATAGGCTATAGTTATTTAACGTTTTTTAACGTATATTTAACGTTATTTAACGTTATTTAACGTTATTTTTAACGTATAGTCTATAGCTATTACATTTAAAGTTCTCTTCTGTATATAAAAAAATTAAAACACTAATATTAAAATTAAATTTAGTCGACACTATAAATAAAATGAAATCATTCTTCAATGACGATGACAATCCCTTTCCTGTAATTATAAAAAATACGTTGGATAGTTTAGTAGATTTAGTCAATATTTGTCGTTACCGTTAATAGGCGTCACTCCATAAGGTGAAACCCTTCTTTAACTTCGATGGCACTCACTTTCCTGTAATTATAGAAATACATTGGATGGTTAGTTGAGTTAATCAAAAAATAATAATAAAATAATTAATATATATAATAATAATAATAATAATAATATAATAATAATAATAATTAATATTAATAATAATAATAATAATAATAATAAATAATAATATATTAATAAATATAATAATAATAATAATATAATATTAATAATAATAATAATAAATAGCAATAACAACAACGTAAAATAATATTATATATATATTATATATATATTATATAATATATATATAATATATATATATATATATATATATATCCTATATATATATATATATATATATATATAATTATATATGTAGAGAGGAGAGAGAGAGAGAGAGAGAGAGAGAGAGAGAGAGAGAGAGAGAGAGAGAGAGAGAGAGAGAAGAGAGAGAGAGAGAGAGAGAGATAGAGAGAGGCAGAGAGAGGAGAGGAGAGAGAGAGAGAGAGAGAGAGAGAGAGAGATGAGAGGAGAGAGAGAGAGAGAGAGACCGTAGCCAGAATTTTTCGGGGGTTGAGATTAATATATATATATATATATATTATATATATATATATATATAATATATATATATATATATTATTTATTTATCTATATATATATATATATATCTATATTCTATTGATAAAAGGCATAAAATAAATAAATAAATATATTTTGAAATTGAAAGCAATTTTATGAAAAATAATAATTATACATATGAAAAATGATTATTCTAGCTCTATTAAAGAAGCAAAATGACTGGATAACTTTCCGTTTATAATTTTGCGGTATGATGACATTCTTTATAGTCCAGACTTTCTAAGTCTCTCTTCCATTGTAAAATTGAGAAAATGTGTTTTGAGCCTTTTCAGAGTAGGGAAACATCTTTCTGGAGTGCACGTAAAATCCTTAACTATCCAAATGTGACTGCATACATAAAGTTTATTTGCAAAATTCTTAAACCATTTTAATAGATTTCGAATTGGAATTCTTTAAACAAAGCTTGGTATGGATGGATCCTGTGCTCAACTGGTTTGAAAAATCATCAAGAATACTAAATTGCAATTCCTTTAATTTATTTTTCAGATTACAATGATACGTATCGAATCTAACTCGATTTCTTTATTAAAAGAAAACCGAAGTTATGTTGCAATTTTTCCCCTTCGACAATTCTTGAAAAATTTTCATCGACTTTTGGAGAAAATCTTTCAAACAAGCTTACATTTCAGTGCTATTAAGCAGCTGCGTACACTTAGTGGGATTGCATGGCATTACATAATGAATAGTGAATGAGAATAGTTGAAATCATAATTAAACTTATGATAAATTCGCTCGAGAATACAAATTTAAAAAGATTTAAAGGCTTTTGAAGAAGGTTTAATATCTCGATCTATCTCATGATCCCCGAAAGCTTCAACAATTGCTTTAGAAACTTCTTTAAATTTCTTTCCACCGACCTTATTTCCCATATTCGTGCTAGTTTTGTCCATTTTCTTTTCTGTTGGAAATTTTTTCCTATTTTTGTAATAAAATAGTTTCCACCTTGGCAAACTAAAATAATGCCCACTTGTTTTCACTGTGCCAATAAAGTATAGTACATGAATCTCAAAAGCATTGAATATGCATTGCCGCTGTATATTTTTGACAGCTTGAATAAACACTTTTATCTAAAAAAATTCTTCATTGCTGCTGCACCACCATGTTGTTGGCCAATCAGAAC
>JABUQX010105489.1:0-20000 GCA_015478945.1 Trachelipus rathkii
TCGCCAAGATACATACGTGAAAGCTCCTAATGTATTTTATTAGCTATAACAATTTTTGAGAATTTTTGAATTTTGAGTATTGGAATGATATCTATCTTTAATCTTAAAGGAGTATAGATTATTATTATGTCATGTTTTGAATAATAGCGTTTTTTGTTATTGTTTTCTTTTTTCAGCTGATTAATTGAGGTCTCTTCTTTTCATTATTTTTATTCTGTATATTGTAGCTAGTTAAAGAATGCTTCTGTAAATTGTAATCATGTTTAAGACATAAAAAGCTAGTAGCTTAAGCTTTGTTAATCTTACTGAAAATGGAAAATGGAATATTTTTGAATAAACACACACAAACATAAAAAAGTATTAATATTATATTTGCATTTATTTTCCTTAAAGATATATTTTAATTTATAAAATAAATCTACTTGGGCACAACCAAATATGAAATAAATGACAAAGCATTGGTTGTACAGGAAATGAAATCCTGTTGCCTAGCAGTACACAATGTTTTATGTTATTACTGTGTATTTATTATAATTAAAGTATCGGTAATCGTATCGGTATCGGTATCGGCGCCTAAAAAAATCGAGTATCGGTATCGGTTTAAAATGCGGCCCTTTCTGGTATCGTACATCCCTAATATATATTATATTAATAATAATATATATATATAAATATATATATTATATATATATATATATATATATATATATATATATATATATATATATATATATATATATTATATATATATATATATATGGTGTCCCCAAAGTGTGTGCAAACTCTCAGGCTAGACTCCTACCCTCCTTATGAACACTTTACATTATATAAATATATACTGTATACGGCTTCGTTTACATGCTACCCTCAATGAAAGGTCGCACCATGGATTTACAGTTTGGTGGTTCATGACCATGGTAACAATACAGATAGGTATAGCAAATAAAACACATGGGAGAGACATAATGGCTTAAATATTATACTATTATTATTATTATTATTATTATTATTATTATTATTATTATTACACTGTTTAGGAGGGGCTGGCATACTATAGGTGGTGTGAGGGGCGTAGGTGGAAGAGTCATAGAAGGTGTTTGAAGTGCCCTCTGTTTACAGTGATGCATGCATCGACACAGCGGCCCATGGACTGCCATACACATGCCATGGTACTGGGTTGCAATGATATGGTAGCAGCTGCATCTAGGATCCACTTTTGAATCTGTGGCTTGTGAGGTATAAAAAAAAAAAAAAAAGATTAGCTCTTTGGTATGAGTCTTCAGACACCCCACAAATAAAAGTCGAGTGGATTCATATCTGGTGACGGTGGTGGCCAGCTCACAGGTGCACCTCTACCGATCAATCTCTCATGGTAGTTGTCGTTCAAATTATTGCCAACCTCGCAGCAGAAGTGTGCCGGGCCTCCATCATGCGTGAACCACATGCTGTATTACACCCAATGGTATGTCTTCCAAAAGGATGAGGAGGTCATGCCGTAGGAAGTGCAGGTATGCAGTGCCTGTCAGACGTTGTGGGAGTACATGTGGCCCGATGAGCCGATCCCCAATAATACCTGTCCAGACATTGATCCTGAACTGGTGCTGGTGTCTACTCACCCTACAGCCACGCGGATTCTCGTCCGCCCGCAGATGGTCGTTGTGGTAGTTTGTGATACCGTCCCTCCCAAAGGACGCCTCGTCGGTGAAGAGAATAGAGGCAGAAAATGCCCCGTCCTCGCACATGTGCCTGAACCACCGGCAGAATGTGACCCGTGGAAAATAATCATAGACTGTAAGGGCCTGGACACGCTGGATGTGATATGGGTACAGGAGCTGTTGGTGTAGTACCCTCCACACTGTATTGCGACTAACGTTATGTGCCGCGGCCAATGCCTAGGTAGTAAGACGTTGATCGGCACTAACATCATTTAATATTTGCTCCTCCATCGCCAATGTGCGAACAGCCCTCGGGCGACAACGGTCAACCGATCTTGGTAGTAGTGTCCCTCGTGTGGAACTAGGCGGGCGGTTCGCATCCGCCGAAGGTCTGGTGGTTCGGATATACTTTGACCTTTACTGTTTTGGGTATACACAATTGCAGATAGCATATGTGCCGCCCTCTGGCCGTCCATAATGAACATCATGCGGCCTGTCGCTGAAATGGATAGTCTGCCATTAATGTGGTATAGTCGGTTTAGATATACCGGATTATGTTGCAAGGTAATTGACACATGTATACAGTAGCCTGATTATGTTGAATAACTTTCGATTAACCTTTGGTGATACTAGACACATATAAACTTAGCTACTAGTGAAAATGGAGGGCAGTTTAGACAGAGTGCAGAGAGAGGACGGTAGATATGAGCTCGATACGACCTAAGATCGAGAGACACAACGAAAACAGTAGAACCCATTGAAATATAAAAATAAAGAGATACAAAGGAAACAAAACTGTTATTATGAACCATAAAGATTATATTGATAAATATACATCATCAATAATGCTAGAAATTACATTTACATTGAGATAAATTTATATAAAATATATTTCGACTTTTCAATAGGATTATATTTTATCATTATCTTTTAAATTTCCTGATGATATTTATGGAAATTCTTTTTATTCTAAATATTTTAAATGGACATATTCAATGGGAACTAGTGAGGATAAGAATAGTTAGGGTATTGAGTATGATATATATATATTATATTATATATATATATAATATTAATATATATATATATATTAATATATATATATATATTAATATATATATTATATATATATAATATTATATATATAATATATATTATATATAATATATATATAATATATTATATATATATATATATATATATATATATATAATATATATAATATATTAATATATATATATATATATATATATATAATATATATATATATATATATATATATATATATATATTATTATATATATAATATATAGAGGTGGAGGCGGATAATCGGCTACTCGTTAGCTCACTAGTTACACGAGTTAACATTATAGAAACGATATATTTTTTTGCAAATTTCGTGATGTTACGTTAAAATTCTCATATTATTTATATTTTTGCACTAAAGTTGGTCAATATTAATGATAATTTAATTAATGCAAAATTAAACGAAAAGGTATAAAATAACGCGCTATTAAATAACGCTTTTAACCCATATAAAAATATGGCGCAGTTTCATTACGCACCATATAAATTCGGATGGCTGAGAGACGGATTTTGAATTTAGTTGATTTTAAATGTATTAAGGTTATAATAACCTGGAATCGTGATACTACATAGAATAACGTTAGAAAAAGAAAACGTTTTAGAAGTATAAACCAACTTATTATAATATATATATATTATATAGTATATATATATATATATATATATATATAACTTAATATAATTAATAATTATATATTTTATATATATATATTAATATATATATATATATATAATATATTAATATATTAATATATATATATATAATAATTATTTATTATAATATATATTATACTATATATATATAGTATAATATGAAAAGTATATCTATTATATCTAAATTATAGCTATGAGATAGTGGTGTAAAACATATTACTAAAATCTTTTCTTTTTATTAATAATAAAAATCATAATTTTGAATTTAAATATTAATAATGATAAAGTGCAAAAACTGAAATTTGGCCAAAGATAGAATATAAATTAATTTTTAACTCACGCAGAATGATTGAGGTGTTAACTATGACAGATCATTTCCTTTGCATTGGTTATAGCCGAGCCCACTCAGCGATTGAAAGCAACTCGCGTCTCTTTTTCTTTTGCTTTTATTACTCCTCTCTGTCGAGAGAACTACACTAGCGTTACATAGATTCTTTATGCGCTTCAGTGATTAGGCAAAGTATAGTTTCACTGAGCTTTCTTTGTAATGGCTTCTGGAAGAAGAAGGAGCAGAAGTTTTCAATTAGCTTTCATTTGCAAGGTGATAGCCACTGGATATTCGCTAGTTCTTGCCCTGAAAGGCGAAGAACCCCTACTCCTAGTAAGTGCTCTCTCTCACAATCTTGTATTTGAGCTAGATCGCTATAAGAGCTGTTTGAGACCCTACTCACTCTCATTTTCTTAGATCATGCTAGAGTCTCAATTCACTTATTTTACGCATCGAGAGCCAGTAGCGTTTTTCTAGAGTGGATCTAGGGTTAGGCATTGTGGCGCTGCTCCTCAGCGCTTCGAGGTCTTGCGCAGGAGAGCAATAGATTCATTTGATCGCTATCTAACTGCCACACATCTAGTGGGAGCTATGATTGGTGGCGAAAGCCCCGCTCCTGGGAAGTTGTTTATATCCCTCAGGAACTACTGATAGTGAGATGAACTTGCAGTGGTATGTGAGTATAACGCGCTTGATACGATTATTTATACTACATAAGGCATAATTTGACGCGTGGGTATTAGGCATCACGTATCAGCACATACTGTACTTATTATATTATATATACTCTCACTAAAGTACTACACACCTGTATAATATCCTTTTGAGGGTTTTTCCCTCTTACTCTCACCTTGTATATCTTGACTTATTAATATTCTTATTATATTGCTATATACTTATATATGTTCTAGTTTTCTTTTCATATAAATATAATACATGCAATATCGGCTTGAGTATGTTGTAATATATATATATATATATAGTAGGTGATAGTGTGAGGGATGAAGACGTGTTATATTAGTTTATTTTAAAGGACTATATATTCTTATATATAAAGCTCTAGACATAGTCCGAGATTGTTCCCATAGTATCCCGAGTATATTTCTGTATAAATACTTCATGAACTAGTGAATTTGAGTGAAGTTAAGTCGTAGCTGGTGATTATATTATATATTTATACACAAGCATTCATGCTAAAATAGATAGAATTATAAAGCAAATGTATAATGATGAATGCCAGCAAAAATGACATCGATGTCTAGTCATCTATCTTAGCTATAATTGGGAATTTTCTAAGAGGAGATCACCGTGAGATATTAGATGTATAAAACCGATATTTGTTGAGATTTCGTATGGAAGAAATGTATTCACACTATGATCATCTCAACTCCATTTTCAAATTCTGCTCACCTCTTTACCTCGCAATATATGAAAAGATAAGGATGAGAATTAGCACTGGTAATGGAAAAGAGAGAGGTTATAAATTATCGGTGGTACTTAATATATATATGCATTGAACTTATGTGATTTTGTAGTATATTACTTATCCGACCTGTTTTAAACTGTGCATAACGTAATTTTCCTACGTATGGAGGATATGGAGCGGTGGCTGTAGGTGAATATAAAACAATAATATCGGTTGTCTGGTGAGTTTTGTAGCTAGAATTGGTGTGCAAAGCATAAATGCTTTGGTGTATAAATGTGTTCGATAATGTCTCACTTAAAAGTATAAACATAACCTCACTCTCCAGGCTCTATTAGACTCTCGCCGAATACTTGGGAATCACGTATATTGGACACGCTCCCAATAATGTCAATGATTAGATCTTTCTCCATATTTGTGATTCTCAAAATAGAGAACGAATAATCAATTAACCTCTTGAAGCATATATTTATATACTGTATAAGCATTCATGATTAGTAATCTCCCTATTCCTCATATTCATTTGCTGTATAGCACGGTGTTGAGTCACTCTGTCACATGTGTGATCATAATCAAATAATAAACTCTGATTGAAAATAATAAAACATTTTAAGGGTTTGTTGAACGGAATAAAAATTAGACACAGTAAACTTATCTATAAAATATCCTTGTGGTGCCTATCATTTATATGCAAACATAACTCTCTAAAATAATATAAAAAATGTTATTCTCGAAATTAGTGAGGAATAACTTTCAGCTAACTCGAAAAATACTCAAAATATACTAACAAATGTTTAGTAGAATTAGAAAAATTAGGCACATTATTTAATAAAGGAAAATCCATCCTCCCCTTCTCACAACTAATACCTAAGTGTTTCTAATTTTGGAATGGAATATAATATATTTGAGCCACACTTACATTTAAAAAGAGAAAGTTTCAATAATTTTACAAATGAAATCTTATTTCCTTCATAGAACGTGTGTGTGTGTGTGTATTTTCCATATGGCTTCAAGAAAGTTGTCCGGTGTCAAAAATCACACTAATTTAATATATCTGTCTATAAATATAAATTACTAGAGTGTTGTGTAGATTGGGTGCTCTGCTCTTCTGTGTGTTTTAACAGCTCGCACCTGGCGAGACTTTTTTTCCATCTTTCTCGAGGTTGCTCTCAGCTATACAAGGCCCTCATCCGCATCCGCCCTTGTATATGGAGTACTGCTTTTTTCTGACTTCATTTTATACAATAATAGTAGTTTGCGCAGTGGCAGAGTGAGAGGACTACACGCATACGCCAAGATGATTTTTTCATCTCCAAAACGCGCGTTGCGCAGAACATAGTTTTTTATATCTCGGAGTATACTTGATTCGTGAGTGCAGTTTAAGATCTCACTAAGTAGCTAATAACTACATAATAATAAGGAGCTATTAATTTATATATATAATAATAACTGTTCTAGAGTAGTGAGATTAATATAATAATTCGCACTGTTTATTTAAACATAAACAACTTCTCCTAGTTGTTTGATTCGTGAACGTTAACACACACTCTCGCATTTAACAGTACATTACGTTTTTGCAATCTAGTCGACATGTGAGGCCGATCCTATATCGATAGTGTGGGATTTAACAAAGACCTCTATTCTTACACATTCATTTTTTCATCTATTAAATGATATATCTAAATATATATTCGAAGCGGCAGGTGCTCATTGCATGTAGGGGAATATATCACATTTTAATAATAATTTGGTGATAATCGTCCTAGCATTTCTTTTGTTTTTCATCTCCAATAAAAAAGATTGCTTTTAAGTTTAGTCCAATCAAGACTCACACTCTAAAATCATCTCAATCTCCTTCCTATTGACTGAAAGTTTTTTTTTTATTATTATTATTGACAGTGTTGATTGATCTTCAAATGAGATTTCCTCTTTTCATGTATCTTTATCACAATTTGGCTTGATATTTGATTGTATTACATCCCTTTAGGCTTACTTAATCTTTTTATTTATTTTCAGATCTTTCCCAGCAATGAAACAAACTTCGCTTTACCAAATAACTTTAAAAATGAAGAATTAGATCAAAATGCTGTCAACTGCTCACTACTATGTCAGAGACATAGAATCAAATGTTGAATTTGGGTTCGCGTATAGAGATGGCTCTGTCTCAGAAGCATAGGAAACCATAAAATCTGACATAATTCTCTTCCACATCTTCTGAGTGTGCTGTTGTACGCTGCTGAGAGATCATTTGAGTCTACAATCAATTCGTACATGTATGCTTGATTCTACCTCTTTTATATAGATATAGCTCTCTGGGTTTTTTTACTGTGCTCATCTGCGCTTGTGTTATTATGCGTTAGTTGATGAATAACTTGATGTGTGCTAAACATTAAGAAAACAAAATTATTATTATTATTATAACTCTAAAAGTTTGGGCCGTAGGTGGATTTTTATTATTCGCGCTAGAATTTCAAAATTTAAATGTAATTTAATGGGAACTTGTAACGGAAATAACATTTTAGCGATTTAAATGCATTTATGACGCTTATTTCCAAAGAATTTTATTATTTTAATGAAAAAATTATAAAAAACCAACTCAGTTCTATTATTTCTAAAAGTTTATTTCTCTCTATGAAAGAGTTAACTTATTTTAATGAAAATATATATATATATATATAGCTGAATTCTCGAGATACTAGAGAAACTTTCCGATCGAGATCCGCGACCTGCACTCAGTACCTCCTGGAGAAGAAATCCTTCTAATAAACCTAATGGTTATATTATAGCTGGGTAGATAGATGCCGAGTAGTAAATTTGGCTGTTACTATACTTATTACGGCTTATATATATACAAAGAGCTACCTATATTGTGATATATAGATTTAATGTATAGCTTATAAGGACAGATCATATAGTAGTCATACTATATTATATATATATGATATATATGGCCAATAGACAGAAAATACATATAAATATGCAAATATATACATACTACATACATAATACGACAGAGAGAGAGAGAGAGAGAGAGAGAGAGAGAGAGAGAGAGAGAGAGCACGAGTAGTAAAAAAGTTACTGGAGTCGCCACTGAATATATAATATATATATATTATTTATAACATAGTATTTATAAACGTCGTTTGAAAAACAAATATTTCTACTACATTGGTATATATATATTATAAAATATATATATTATATATATATATATATATATATATAGTGAGATATATATTAAAAATACAAAAAAATAATAAAATAAATATAAATAATAATAAAAATATATTAATAATGATATTCAATTTTTATTATTATGATTCTACAAAAGTGAAAATAATACATTATCTTCTAATAATAAATAATAATAATAATTAATAATAATAATAATAATAATAATAATAATAATAATAATAATAATAATAATAATAATAATAATAATAATAATAATAATAATAATAATAATATTATAAATTATTATTATTATTATTATTTTTTTTTTTTTTTATTATTATTATTATTATTATTATTTTTTTTTTTTTTGTTATTATTAACCATAATAATAATATTAATTATTATTATTATTATTATTATTATTATTATTATTATTATTATTATTATTATTATTATTATTATTATTATTATTATTATTATTATTATTATTATTATTATTATAGTTAATAGGTGCAATATTTTTATTATTATAAAGTTTAAAAGCATAAATAATCCTCTCCATCATCTCAAGATGCCTTTTAACCTTTGGAAAAGAGGAGCAAATAAAATTGATAACAAAATACTTGCGTTTTGGAACGCTCCCAAAATCCTTTTTTTTCTATTTTATGAGGGAGAGGAGAGGAGATGAGAGGAGAGAGAAAGAGAGTTGGGAGAGTGAGAGGGAAAAGGGAAGAGGAAGATAGAGAGAGAGGGGAGAGAGTTAGAGTGAAAGATGAGAGAAAGAGAGGAAGAGTCTAAGACCAAGTAGGACGTCTGTAGCGGAAAAAAATTGTGTGAGAGAGAGAGAGAGAGAGAGAGAGAGAGAGAGAGAGAGAGCAGAGAGCAGCTGACCACGAGCAACGCTTGTGTCTTGAAAGAGAATAATTCCTAGAGAAAGAAAGAGAGAAGAGAGAAGAGAGAGATCGAGCGAGAGAGAAACGTACTGATGAAGATGAAGAGAGAGAGAAGAGACAAGTATGAGAGAGTGTTTACAGTAAGATACGGGGGTGTTCAGTATGTCCCCATTGTAAGAGAGAGGAGAGCAGAGAGAGGAGGAGAGAGAGAGAGAGAGAGAGAGAGAGAGAGAGAGAGAGAGAGAGAGAGAGAGAGAGAGAGAGAGAGAGAGAGTATTTTTCAATGGTTGCTGAGAGACACACAATAAAAGCAGAACGAAAAACGGTTTCCCATTCTTCCTTTATGCTTCCATAACTTGCAATATCCTTTCATCTCGTTTTTTTTTTTGTTTCATTCGCCCACTACAAATCCTTCCTCTTAAGGCTTTTTTTTGCCTTTCATATCGCTCACACAATAGTGGCTTCCATGAAACGCTTTTTTGGTGGAAACAGTATGAGAAATTTAGAGACAACTACATCGTACCTTTATTATGAAATTAAGTCATTCAGAATCATCCCACAATCCTATAATAATGCAAAAGACAATACTGCATTTAGGTGCCCTATTAAGTTCATCTGGCCCCATCAAATTCTTTACACTATATATCCAAACTATAGACTAAACTGATTATATATTATCTCTAAGTATTTACAGTAACATAATTATATCGTTTATAACTATTGTCTTTATAAAATTATACCTCACAATAATTTTTTTACGGTCTCATATATAATCAGAGCCGTCGTCAGATAAATTCCTATATAAATCATTCACACTATCACTATAGCTACTATATAATATAATTCAATTCATACGCTTTTAATACCAACTAGAATACTATGTCATTATTTCATTATATTATATATATTATATATAATAATATATATAATATATAATTATATATATATATTATAGTATGATTCTATATCCTATATTATATAATATAATTATATTATAATATATTATATATATTATACTATATATTATATATATAATTATAATATATATATATTATGTAATATTATTATATTATATATATATATATATATATAATATATATATTTTATTAGTGCAACTACTAGTAGTACTACCGTAGCTGCTAATACTACTCTAATACAACTTCTATTAATATAATTGTTAATATAAATATTAATAATTATATTCATAAGAATTTACAATTATATTTTCATAATAAATATAAATATATAATTCTATTAATATAATTATAAATAATAATAATAATATAATAATAATAATAATAATAATAATAATAATAATAATAATAATAATAATAATAATAATAATAATAATAATAAAATTAATAATAATAATAATAATAATAATAATAATAAATAATAAATAATAAATAATAATAATTCTATATTAATATATAATAATAATAATAATAATTAATAAACCATATAAAATATTAAACTAATAATAATAATAATAATGAAACTCACCATAATAATAATAAATCATAATAAATCATAATAAATCACTATAATCAATGAATTAATAATAATAATAATACTACTCTTGAATTTTTATTCATCAATAATTAATAGTTCTGCCCTTTACATTATAAAAAGAAAAACAAGTATAAAAAATATTTCTGAATTTTATTTTAAACTAAAATTTTTCAAACTTTCTTCCTCCACAATTTTGACAACTACAATTTTGCAACTACACCCATAAACTATCCATTGACTCGGGTGGAAACCAAGGACTTTTTTTTCTTTTCTTTTTTTTACAGTTAACACCACCGCTCACGGGTAGACACCTATTCAAAGTGTGTGGGGGGGGGGGGTTGCTCATTTTGCGTCTGAGTAAGACTTTATAAGCTAAGGCACCTAAACACTCTCTAACTGGGCTCTTTAAACTAACAGGGGTTTAATTTAAAAACGATTTATAAAAAAAAAAAAGTAACAGGTTACAGAACATCTTTCTGAAGAAAATTTACAGTGGTGAGAGATGTCATATGATTTTAACTCAAATGCACACAACTTGCATGTTGCAGATGAGCTGATATAAGAATTTTTTCTTTAGGACTATGTCTCCCCTTTACCAATACTCTTTTAAAAATTACAACTGCCTATATTTAGCTAAATTATTTAGATAGGGAGATGAAATAATAAACAAAAGACAAAAATATGCTCTTTCCACGTCATTTACAGGCATTTTAAAATAGCGTAGTGTTCCTTGGATGATAAAATGGGCACAACAAGGCAATGTGCCACAAGCTGTGGCGATGTGGTCTGACAATATATATATATATATGCACAATATATATATATATATACACTATATATATACTATTATAACCTATTTCATACTACTATACTTCTATCCTCCATCTCAGCCTTCTATATCATTATTTTATATATATATATACTACGTTCCTATATATATATATTATCTAATTATATATAGTATACTATATATATATGAATATATATATATATATCCATATATATATATATATATAAATATTGAGCTTTCAAATGAAATCTGAAGATTCGCACTTATAGCTTTTGTCTCTTGTGATGCATCGCACAGCAGCTTCATGACAAGGCCATAAAATGGTATACATAGAATAAGTAGATATACACTCCAAACTTACATTGAAGGCCTAAGTATTGAGAGGTCTACGGCGTTATTGCAGCTCGCGACGCTTTCTTGCAGTAAGGCACGACACAACACAAGATTACCTAGTGAAGATTTTCCTAAGAACCATTTTCATCACTATTATCTTAATTACTTCCTACACTTATATCGTCATCCGAGATAATTAATCTCCTCAATACAGCTCAGAAAACTATATGTCCAGCATCAAAGGGCTTATTATCATATCAGAACAGATTTAAAGTGACTGATACAGACACAAATTTTCGCGCACACAATATATAATATATATATAATATATTATATATATATTGTATTATATTATATTATATATGTATATATATATATATATATAATATATACACAAATTTGCACCAATATATATATATAATATATATATAATTTATATATTTCCTCATTGTCATGTTACTCGAGTTGGAAGTTGGCATCGCATAGCCATAATGTCTATTAAACGTCAGCAACCTGCCCGAAGAAGCACACCTCAAATCAGAAAATATATCAAGCACGTTAGACATCCTCGCTGCTAACTAGGGGAGGGAGTTTTTTTTTTTTCTAATACGCATGCTTGTCATTTGAAATATATGACGAGCTACAATTCTGCTGACTAATAGCGATATGCACTATTACAGCTTATTACAAGTAATACGGTCTAAACAAGAGTATTTTATTTCATTTGTTAATAATAAGAGTAAATGCATATTTTAAAGAGAAGTTCGCTGGAGTCTTCTGCTTATGAACTTTACCAGAACTGGGAAATATCAAAAGCAACACTAGGGGGGGTTGTTTTCTTTTTTTTACTCTATCACATTCTGTCTGTACTCCAAAATGGGTTATTTCTGGGAATTAAACTCAAACTCCGACTCCGACTCCGACTCCGACTTCTTCTGTCTCTCATATTTTGACAATTAATCAGAAATTAGACTTTTATAATTATACTCGTACTTGAATTAAAACTAATTTTTAATAATCTGACACAGATATTCATACAAACACACTTGAATTTTGTAACGCACTCATTCACACACACACACACACACACACACACACACACACACAACATAATCACAACACAGTCACCACCACGCACCATCACACACACACACATATATAATATTATAATATATATTATATATATATATAATATAGTATGTATTAAATATATATAAGTACTATATATATATATAATATTATAATATATATCTAGTATATATACTCTAATATTTTACTATATTATATATATATATATATAATATATATATATATATAATATACATTATATATTATTCCTATATTATCCCTATATTATTACTATATTACTATTACTATATTACTATATTATATATATATATATAATATATATATATATATATATATATACTAATAAACTATAATTATTATATTCTACAGCCCTCATTAATATGTTACTCAAGGCACCTATATATAAGTTATATAAACCACTATATACGTATAAGATAATTGGCATTAGCTCCTGCTTAATATAGCTTCTGCTCTCTCTCTCTCTCTCTCTCTATATATATATATATATTATATATATACCTACCTCCAATTATCTTTATCATAATACTATATATGCTATATATACCTAATCCATTAATATATAATGATAATACATATACTAATAGAATATAATAACCAAGGAGTAACTAATAATTACATATATATATATAATATATATATTAACGGAACAGCATTCCTATTACAACAAGTTTGGAGTTCCCTGAGCTATGTCATTACCATACGAAAGTTTACTTCACTCCAACTTTGTGATTAGATATTTCCATAATTTAATTATTATTACGTAAGGCGTTGGAAGAACAGATGTGTTGCTTCTTCAAAGATATAGCATACTTCTTCAACTGCATTTCATTTTTAACTACAGAAAAGTAAGGGGTGTAATGGAAGATCCTTTTTAAAATTTAACAAAAAATTGATGGTTGTAGTAGTCAATATTTGCTGTAGTGAAATATATAGTAAGGATTTAATCAGAGTTGTGGAGGCGGAGTTGACTTAATCACTATTTTTTTAGGTTTGGAATGGGGCCGGGGTTGAAGAATACAAAATGGAGGTGGATCAAATAAAAATTCTTTCAATAAAACAATAAATTGTTCGGGAGACCATATAAATATAAATATATATATATATATATATATCCTTTATACATAATAATATATATATATATTATACTATAATATACTATATTATATTATATATAGCTTCACTTAATATATATATCGTCTATATATATATATATATCAATATATTCAACCACAACCCTATTTCTATGGAGAGAGGACCTCTTTTCAGGAGTGGCAGCTCAATTTATTTATTACAAGTATTATCAAATCTATATCCACTACCTATCACAATTCAACCATCATTAATATACCTATATATATATATACTATATAATATATAAAACACCATATATATATATTATACACTATATATATATATATATGCTCCAATTATATAATATATATAATAGTATATGTAATACTATTATTAATAATACTACTATTATATAGCTAATATATTATATATATATATCATAGTTATATGCTTTATAGTTTAGAGATAATCATAGGAATTGATAATAGAAACTTTTCAAACACCAAACCGGCTTCGTTAACTAACACATCTATATATACAACAGTGCACACACACACACATGCATCTATATATATATATATTATAATATATATATATATATATATTAATATTATAGTAACGTACTCACTGTTTAGGCATTATATAAATCATTATATATCTATATATATATATATATATATATATAAATGATAATATTCTACTAAATATTATAATAAAAAAAAATATAATAAATAATAATACTATAATAATAATAATATAATAATAACTCAATATAATAATAATAATAATAATAATAATAATAATAATATAATATAAAACAATTAATTAATTAATTTAATATAAATAATATAATTAATAAATTAATAATAATAATAATAATAATAATAATAATAATATAATTAATATAATAATAAACAATAGAATAATTTGTTTCAACTAATGTATAATAATAGATAAGAATATTTAATTGAATATCAATAAATAATAATAATAATATAATATACAATTAAATCTATATAATAATAATAATAATAATAATAAAGTAATAAAGTATCTGCATTTCAACATGAAAGCCTAGTACTCAATTTTCTGCAATTTGCCTTGGAACTTGACCTTAAAAACGCACTTGTAATATTTTCCAATATTACTTTACCGTAAATACACATATTATATATATATATATACATTTATTATATACAATAATATATATATTATATATACAATATATATATATATATATATATATATATATATATATATATTATATTCGCACTTTATTTATATACAGTATTATAATATATATATATATATATATACCGTATACTAATATTATTACCGATATATATATATATATACGTATCCTATATATATATAATATATATTATTATATATATATATAATATATTAATTATATATATATATATATATATATATATATATATATATAATATATCAATATATATATATATATTCACTATTATATATATAAATATATCAATAGTATCTTATATATAAAAAATAATCATCTATAAATGGCTTGAACAGATTTAACATGCAGCACAAGCTAATTATATATCATTTTAATACATTATATAATATACATTATATAATATATATATAATATATTAACCTAATCATCTATATATATATAATATAATATATATATATATATATATATACTATATATAAATTATAAACTTGAACATCCCAACTCCATGCTTAAGTATTTAGCAGTCTATTACTATTAATTCTCCTTATTTCAAAAAAAAAATATTCAGCCACCTTTATATGATTTTGAAGTATTTGCGGAAGTAAATTCATTCAATAAGTTATTTCAGAAACTTAATTATAAATATATATATAATATATTTAACAGTTCTACTATACTTTATTCTATATATAATATCTACCTATTTATACACTACTTATATATTATTTAATATTATATATATAATTATAGTAGTAGTGACTTAATATAATTATTTAATCATTTTTATCTATATATTATATATATAAATATATATACTTATATATATAAATCCTTCTGAATATTATATATAATATATATATTATAATATATATATTAATAATATATTATATTATATATATATATACTATATATATTATATATATATATATATATATATATAATATATTATATATTATATAATTTATATATATTAATATATATATATATTAATTAATATATATATATATATAGTATATATTAATATTAATATATATATATATATATTATATATATATAGTATATATATATATATATATTATATATATTATTATATAATATATTATATATATTATAAAAAATTATTTAATATTTTATAATATTATATAAAAAAATTATATACTTATAAATTTTTTAATATGGTTGCTTTTCATATGATAATTTATGGCAAATAAATTTATTTTGTTGAAAATAATGAGAGCATCAGTTACTTATAAAACAATTTCACTGTCTGCTTATATATAATTAATATATAATATTATTATATATATATATATATAATTTATATTATATATATATTATATTATATATTATATATAAATATATATTATACGATATTATATATCTATAATATATAGTATATATGATATATATCGTTTTCGAACCCAATTTCTTAATATAATAGTGTAATAATAATACTGTGTAGCATAATTTTAATAAAGAAATATTGAATTATGAATAAAATAATAATAAATAATAATAATATAATAATAATAATAAAAATATAATAATAATAATAATAATAATAATAATAATAATAATAATAATAATAATAAATATAAGATGAAAGTTTTAATAATCTTTGTTTTTAAAGAAATTAACATAAATAGGACAAGTTATTATTAAATTATATCAAATTCTATTAATTAAATTAGATAAATTTCATAAATTTAATAATTTAAAGAAGATAAATTCTAATTATTAATTAAATCAGTTAAATTCTATTAAATTAATTATTTAAATCATATAAATTTATATAAATTTTTCTAATCATTAAAATAATACGAAATGTTTTTATTACTTTAATTATTTAAAATCAGATAAATTTTATTTAAGTAATTAAGTTATTATAAATTATATAAATTAGTTAATTAAAGATAAATTCTATTAAATTAAATCAAATTTTACTATTTATTAGTTTTACTTTACCTAAAACATAAATTAAATTAATTAATTTTTTGAATTGGAAAAATTTTTATTAATTGATTAATTAAAAATAAATTCCATTAAATTTATTTTTATTAATTTATTAATTAAAAATAAATTCCATTAATGTAATTAATTAATTGAATTTTTTATTAATTTATTTATTAAAAATAAATTTCATTAATGTAATTAATTAATTGAATTTTTATTATTAAATATTTATTTATTATAAAATAAATAAATTCCATTAATGTAATTTAATTTTTAATTTGGATTTTTTTTATTGATATTTAATATTCATACTAAGTAAATAGCAGAAAGTAACTTTAATTAAAGCAAATGATTTCTTTTAAAAAATTAATAAATCATCAAAAACTAGAAATTAATTTAAAAATTTTAATAGAATTTATTTCCAATTAATTAATTAATTTATTTAAATGATTTAATATTTTATTAAAATTTGTCTGATTTAAGTAATTAAATTGATAGAATTTAGCGGAATTAACTATTAATTAGAATTTAATATATATATATATATATATATAGGTATTAATATTATTATATTTATATAACATATATATTTAATATATATATATATTATATATATAATATATATATAAAATATATATATATATATATATATATAATATATATATAATATATATATATATATACTATAGTATATTATATATATATATTATTATTATATATATATATGATTATATTAATATTATATATATAGTATATATATATACGTATATATATATATATATACTAATATATATTATATATATAATTTTATATACATATTAATATATATATATATATATATATTATATAATATATATATATATATAAATATATAATTATATATAATATTATAATATATATATATATATATATATATCTGCGTTTGTGTGTATATGTAGTTTTGTGTGTATCGTGCTTGTGGAAGTATATGAGCTGTGTTGTATTGTATGTGTGTATGCATGTTATGTGCCGTGTGTGATTTGTTTGTGGTGTGTTCATGCCATTATGCATGAAAATTAAACAAAATGAAAACAATTTTCTATGAAAAGTTCCAAAACATGCTCGTAAAAATCGGATATATATTGCAAATTATATCGACCATTTACCCATCAGAAAACGAAATGTTATAGATGTTCATTATTACTGGCTGTTGAACACTAAACCGCTTCATAATGGTAAAAGCTCTCATGATATCAAAGGTCTGTTCCAAGACGGTAATTATTTTAAACGGAGGTGAGAATTTTTAATTTAGAGACCCATTTTATTGTTAACATTAAATAATCAAATTAATTAATAAAAGCAGCATAATTATTTATTTAGTTAAAAAAGTAATTTGATATATATTAACCTGTATTGTTATCATTCAATCTTGTTAAACAAATAATAAATGTTTAAGAAATAAAGTTCTAAAATTATTAATGGGAAATCTGAATGAACTAAAAGAAAGATACTTTCATAAAAAAAATAATAAATAATAATAGAGAATATAAAAATTATTAAAACGACAAAATAAAATGTCATTAATAATAATGTTAATACATTAATCATTTTTTTTAATAGAATAATAATAATAATAATAATAAATGAAGAGAAATAATAATAATAATATAATAATAATTTATAATAAAGGGGACTAATTTTCTTAATAATGGAGATATTTTATGAAATATCTAATGCAAAAAAAAATAATGATAAAATATTGAATATAAATAATAAAACACAAAAAAAAAAATTTTATCATTTTATGGAATGTGATTATTATTAATTATTATTGAATTATTATTATTTATTTTTTTTATGTTTTATATTATTTATTAGATTATTATTATTATTATTATTAATTAATTAATTATGAGTGTACAATTATTTTAATTGGTGGTTATTGCCGAGACATACACGGTTGCAATAGAAGAAGCTTAAAAGAATTAATAAATATTTTTTTTTTTTATTTTAAATTGTTAGAAGTATTTAAATGAAAGCCTGCTTCTAAAGCACTTGCCAGTGTGAGGCTTACAGTGCATATGGAATAAATAAAGTAGATAATCTATTTATGCCATATTATATAATAGGATAAAAGAAGAATAAAAAATGCACGGGTATTGTTAAATAGTGCCGGATGTATAATATATATATATATATATATAAGATTAATATATATATATATATAGTAGGTACGAGTGTGTTTTGGGTTATAATATTATTATAATAATAAATATTATATAGATATAATATTCATATAAAAAGTTGCCCAACCACTAAGCGGCAGGCAGGGCCTTTTGAACGGGGGTGGGGGGCAGAATATAATTGAAAATAATAAACAAATATAAAAGGGTTCGCTGGATGACTTTCTTAGATTTCTTAAAAAGAATGTAAAGATGTGAATAACGTTTAAGTAATGCTGTAGTGAGAGCGAGTCATTTTTAATAAGGGAAGAGGAGAAGGGTATATAGTGTGAGGCATATTAGAAGGAGATAAGATCGGAGTAAAATGAGTTACAAAACAAATGAGAGGTAGCTGGAAAGAAGGAGAAGTATTCTAACGCGTGGCATATAAGGAAGTGAAATGATCATGGGGCTAGCTGGTCTTTGTAATTTTCATTGTAGTCTCGAGGCGTGATCAAACTATTCATATGGTTGTGGCCGAGCAAGCATGCACCCCATTTGCACTTACGCGTAAGCGGCGTGTTTTAGTGGCGAGTGTCCCAGTAATGGGATGACCCGCATGTTGTGGAGCTTCAATTTTGTTTCCTGTATGAGCACCGTTGCCCCT
>JABUQX010105489.1:30000-37500 GCA_015478945.1 Trachelipus rathkii
TTTTATTATCAACATTAATTCAAATTTCATTTCCGAAAGTGTCTCCAAACGAGAGTCGGTCGACTCAGCCCATCAGATGAATTAACTTTTTCTTTATCATTTTATTAATAGTTATTAAAGCGATTTTTTTTGAATTTATATAATGCAAGGCTGTTCTTCTTCCCTCGTTCGGTGTGGCGCGTGATGCTCTCATTTTGGTGCGGTGCGGTGCGGTGCGGTTTTTTAATGGTATTAAAGCTTTTTTTTAAATTTATTCTATAATGTAGGGCTGTCCTACCCCCCCCCCCGCCAGGGCGCAGTGTTATGCGTGGTGCACTCATTTTCGTGCGATGCGGTGCGGTGCGATTAAGGCACACAATTTTAGTATCCCATTGCGGTGTTGTGCTGGTACACGAACTCCAGGCGCGGTGCGGTGCGGTGCGGTGCGGTGCGGTGCCTTGCGGAAACTTCCGGTGCTCAGTCAACTTTACTATAATGCTATTAAAACTTTATTATTAATTAATCTTTAAAAAATTTTATTATTATTATTATTATTATTATTATTATTATTATTATTATTATTATTATTATTATTATTATTATTATTATTATTATTATTATTATTATTATTATTATTATTATTATTATTATTATTATTATTATTATTATTATTATTATTATTATTATTATTATTATTATTATTATTCGCTATATTTATTTATATTCATCCACTTGTAATATTTCAATAAAATGAGCCCCAGTAGATTTAAATGGCAAATGGAACGTTTTGCCTAAGGATACATTTGATTTATATATATATATATAATATATATATATATATATATATATATTATATATATATATATAAATATATATATATATATATAATATATATATATATAAACATATATAAAATTTACTTTATATATATATATTGCTACTACAAAACTACTATTACAAAATTTCTAATAATAATAATAATAATCATAATAATAATAATAATAATAATAATAATAATAATAATAATAATAATAATAATAATAATAATAATAATAATAATAATAATAATAATAATAATAATAATAATAATAATAATAATAATAAATATGACGAATGTAATAACTTCAAAAAAATATAAATTAAACTTTTTCTTCACGCTTGTCAAACTGGGGTCCGTGCACCCCAGGGGTTGCGCGGACCCCAGTTTGAAAACCACTGCTCTAAGGTACATAGATAAGAAGACTGAATTTTATAACCATGAGGACGTAGTTAACGTAATAAAATAGATGGATTACGGCTAACACTTAAAGAAACTTAAATCCATTATCAGCTCTCTGAATAAATATGTCGAGGAATGAAAGACTTTTATTATGGTCTTCCTCTATGGTAAATTTAATGCTGGTAATTAAATTATTTCAAACTGTTCATAAAATTATCTACATTACATGAATTAGACCATAAATTAAAGCATTAAATTTGCCATAGAGAAAGAGCATACATAATAAAAGTTTTCTAGCTCTCGACAATTTAAGTACAAAAGTATGATTGATTTTGTGCATTTAATAAGATGTAGTTACATGATAAAATTCTGTCGAGAAGAATGACGGAAGAATTGAGTTTTTAAGTTATTGAAAACAACAATATTTTCTCTGTCTCAATTAGAAATACTAGAAAGGCTTGAGGTCAACTGTTCCTAGCATGCACTCCTAGTATCGAATACTTGTGGTTTACGAGATTTAGTTTTTCAAAATGAAAAGAGTAAAGATAGATAGATAGATAGATAGATAGATAGATAGATAGATAGATAGATCTCAGAGGAACACCATTACTGATAATTGAAATGAATGAACGGTGGACATCAACAACTTCTTCAATAGATTTTTTTTCTTTAAAAAAAATATAGTTCGCGCTTCACTGGTATGGCCATATTCTAGAAGGAAAACCTCTCTAGGCAATTGCTACCTAGGATTCAGAGAGGGGATCGAACCCAGGACCTTGCCTTTACGACTCTGTCGCTTTACCGATCGAGCCACGAAAATCAGAGAGAAAGTTACACTCAGAAGGAATGTATACCGAAAGAGGAAAGTTTTAAAATCAAAATTTTGCGACAGATTCTGTTCATAAGCTTCCGATATGTCCAACGCAAGAGGCAAATGATTCACAGAAATATCGAAAGGCAATGAACCAAGAGTTAGGGAGGAGATGAAAGATCACCAGATAGATAGATAGATAGATAGATAGATAGATAGATACAGTTATGAAAAACATATTGGCGATTTGTAATAATATTAAAGGACTTAAGGTGTTTTCTAAATTTTCTTTCTAAGGATAGATTTGGAATATTCGTAAATTTCAAACGAGCAGACACGTTAAGCCAATGGTACTAGTACCAATAGTACTAAACTGTAGTTTAGATGGTTGATACTTGATAGGTTGAATGATCGTAAGCTTCCAGCAGGAATAAAAGCTCTTTTTGATAGGTAGGCAGAGACGCAGGAGCTTATCAGAGAAATACGGAAACAAGAAGTAAAGTTTAATAAAAACACGAAAGTTGTCGTCAGAACAAAAGGCATTATTATTATTATTATCATTACTGCAAATGAAACTTTCTTTAGAAGTAATTACAGTGTTGGAGGGAAATGGAAAAAGATGGATTGTGATAAAATCATCTATAATGAATTTAGAGGCAAGGGTTTGATCCAAGAATTCAGTTTTAGCAGAAGATAGTCAGCATTGGTGACGTTGGAAGAGAAAGCGGAATAAAGGAGATGGAAGCATTTTCAACAAACTGCCTGAAAGATCTAAAAGAAGAGAAATCATTAAGATTATTACATTTTCTTATAAGACCCTTATATAATTGGAGTAACAACTGTTCGGTAGAAAAAAATTCTCTCAACCTGAACAGAACCCCCCAGCTTCTTTGAGGTCACCTTAGCAACCGTTGTGATTGCTTATGTTAGACCAAGAATGTTTGTTGTCAGCAGGTGAGAAGGAAGAGCCGTCGAAGAAGATAGGATAGTTGGGAGGTGTTTTTGAGAGGGAGATGTGAAGAAGTTGAAGTTTTAAGGAATGAATTTCACAAGGTTGAGGTGACCCCCACTTTGCAACTCACTTGCTTGATTTGGATAATAAAGAAATGAACATCGATGCACATACATAAAAGCAAAATAATTTTTGTTTAAAAAAAAAATCCTTTCATTAGCAACTTTATTTTGGGAACATAAAAAGTCATTATAAAAAAGGAAAAAAACAATAACTTTTCATAATTGTTTTTTTGTTTGTATCTTCTTAAATGAAGCGTGCTCTTAATTTACCAATGTTATAAAAAAGCCTTTTTAACAAGCTTTAATATATACATATATATATATATATATATATAGTATATTATTATATATATATATATATATATATAAATATTATATATATATATATATATATATATATATATATATATATATATATATATATATATATATATATATATATATATATATATATATATATATATATGCGTAGGATGGGAAAAATATTGGGGTAAGGAGCATGAAATTTTTTTACACGCGCGAACCCTCATATAAATAATTTTCCCTATATTAACCTTAGAAAATTAAGATTCTAAAAGTATATTTAAAATTTAGGGGGAATCTAACCCCTTAAACCTGACCACCCTACTGCCATGTAAGATGTCTATGTGTGTGTGTATGTGTGCGTGTGTGCGTGTATGTGTGTGTGTATGTGTGTGTGTTTGTAGTGTGTGTGCTTTAAGAGTAACTTGTGATCACGTGCCTCGTGTAACCGTATATTGATTCTACGTAGCTTTACTGACGTGATTTTTTCATTGCATATATTTATATATATATAAAATATGTATTATTTTTCTGGTATGCAAATTAACGCCTCTATTCCAATAGAAGATAAAGATTACGAAGTTCAATATTGGAGAATAATTATTTTTAAAAATATTATACTAAAATAATAATGCAGGTCATTTTTTTTATGAATACTAAAGTGAAATTGTATGTTATATATATATATTTATATATATATATATATATATATATCATATTATATATTATATATATATAATTATATATATTATAATATATATATATATATAATAATTTATATATATATATATATGTATTATATATATATATATATATATATATATATATATTATTATATATATATATATATATATTATTATATATATATATATATAATATATATATATAGATATATATATAATATATATATAATTATCATCATCATCATCATCATCATCATCATCAACTACCTCCTTTCCCCAGACTGGGAGTAAGGTGCGTCACCATGCACTCTGAAACAGAAAAAGTAGTAGAAGAATATGACGCAATCGGAGAAAGGGCCAGCCTACCGCCCCCGTTATACCTTAAAATGAAAATTTCGTCGCAGTCAGAAAAATCCACCCTAGGGCTTCACTGGACTGCGACGAACCCTCACTATGGCATCTCGTCAATGTAGGATTCATCCCTTGGCCCAGGTGGGCTTAAAACCTCGCCATTCACTCCTATTATGCACCTTTCTTCTCGCCTCTGCCAAACTCATATTCCTCTCCTTTAACCATTCCTTTACTGACTCAATCCACTTTTTCTTCGGTCTCCCAGCCGGTCGATTCCCAACACATACACCACTATACATCTGCTTAAACAACCGACTACCATCATTCCTTTCCACATGACCAAACCATCTCAACATACTTTCATTTATTCTCTCATTTATCCCTTTCTTCACACCACACAACTCTCTAATACGTTCATTCCTCATTTTATCAATTCTTCTTACACCAAACACGCCCCTAAGATTGTCCATCTGAACACATTGTACTTTAGATCTATACCTTTTATTCCAGACCATAGTCTCACTACTATACATTAACACAGGTAACAACATACCCTCATGTAAGACCCTGGCGCACTCAAGACTTAGTCCCTTTACATTCACCAACGATTTAATTGCACCAACCACCTTCCTGTCATTCACAACTTTCCTACTACACTCTGCATCATCCGTTCCCTTTTCATCCAAAATATATCCTAAATATTTAAACTCAGACACTTATTCCGGCTGTTCACCATCTAACATAACTACACACTGAGGACTAATCTCACTCACAATCATAACCTTACTCTAATCTACGTTTACTTTTAAATCCCTCCTTTTACACACCCTACCAAATCTCTCTACCAATCCTCTCAAACTCTTTTCAGATTCAACACACAAAACAAAATCATCCTCATATTATAGGCAGGGCACATCCCCTCTCTTCCAACCTCCATCATTTTAACACCTTCCCTTGCCACCCCACCTCTAATTCTTTCATAACCCCTTCCATATACAAATTGAATAACCAAGGAGACATAACACATCCCTGCCTCACTCCGCTATTAATATTAAACCAGGATTGGCATAAAAAATCCACCCAAAAAGCCCGCCCCCCTAAAAAAAACAAAAAAAAAACACTTAATATAACCCTAAAAAGCCGTACTATTATTATTATTATTATTATTATTATTATTATTATTATTATTATTATTATTATTATTATTATTATTATTATTATTATTTATATATATATATATATTATTATTATTTTTATCTCTCTCATTATTATATATATATATATATTATATATATATATATATATTATATATATATATATATATATATATATATTATATATATGATATATATATATAAAAATTAAAAATCTCTGAATTTTTTAGAGTGCCTTACTCATTTTTTAAATAAAGTACTATATACATATACAGTATTTTTATTTTCAAATCTCCCAATTTTACCCGGGTTTTAACATAAAACCCCAGACCTGGTGGGTTGGTGGGTAGCTCCTTGGGGAGATATCCAGTGCAGGCCTGAACTATTGGTAGCTAACTTACTAGCTTCCCAGAGCCTCAGATTGTGATGACGGCAATGTTTGAATTTTAAATAACATAAATTTAAATATGTTACTTAATGTAGAACTGAAAAAGTATTGTTTTGAGCCTTTTCAGAATAAAGAAATATTTTTTTTGGAGTTCACGTTCTGATTGAGGTAAATGTTAAAATCCTTAGCAATCTAAATATGACTGCACAGATCAAATTTATTTACAAAATTTCGTAAAATTTTTAATAGATATCAATGGAATGAGTAACTTTACAAAGATTAGTAAGTATGGATCTATGATTCGCGGACATTCTCTCAAACTGGTTTGTTTAATAAGAAAATAAATTGTTATTGCCCTCCTATCTATATCTTTTCATTTTACATCGATTCTCACAAGTTCTGTTGCAATTTCCAAAATGTTTGAAAATGTTTCATTAATGTTTGCTTGAAAATCCTTCAAAACAAAAATCACATTTTCAATATGATTAAGAGCAGTTGCTGTCACTAATTACGGAGAATGCAATGTAAACATAATGGAAGAGTGTTTGAGAATAAAGTTGAAGACATAAATAATCTTATAACAAATTTGCTTTTGCTTACAGACTTGAAAAGATCTAAGTTTTTTTGAAGAAGGTTTGATCATCTTGATCCATTCAAGCTATTCTAAAGCTTCAACAAATGCTTTAAAATTTTCTCTAGATCGTAGCAATCCATCGTAATTTCCACCAACCTTGCCTGCTTCGCCCAATCGTGTGAGTTTTGTCCATTTTGTGTCTGGAAAAATCTTTTCAATTTTTTTCTATTAAAAGAGTAGTCGGCCTTGACAATCTACAATAGCACATAGTTGCATTCGCTGTGCCATAAAGTTTCTAATATGTTGTACTTCATATGGGTGTGAACAGCAATGAACATCTAACGCCGCTGGATATTTTCGACAGCTTAAACACCTCTTAAAACATTTCTTCATTGCTTCTTCACCATTATATCGTTGTCCAATCAGAAAGTCACTATTTATTTTAGTGTTCGTAGTATTACCTCCGCTAGAGATAAAGAAACAAAGTAACAGCTAGAAGCCACATGGGCCTTTTAAGACTGTCCCAGTCAACTAAATATTTATCAAACATGCTCATGAAATATACACAACCTACACCGCACCCTAAGGCCTGTCAATTTCCTAAACAAAGGCCAATATAATATATTCGCCAACTACTACCAAAAGCAAAAACTATAGCTAGCCACAATACAGGCTTTAATAAGTTTATTGCGATACCGGAAGTTACAACGTACAGTTTACCTTAAAAACTAACTAAAAACTCGCCAATTTGGTTTCGTCAGAATATATATATGATGCCAAACTCATTCACATATCTATTCAATCTTTCATAAATGTTGCAAAGTGAGTCCCCCACCAACCTTCCCAACACAAAAAAAAAAAAACCCCTTCCCCTGTTGGGTGAAAAACCATTCCAAAATTTAACAACACATTACAGAATGAATGTTTTGCTTACTAGAAGATTACACTTCTTAATTTTCTTATTATGTCCCCTGGTCTCCCATCCGTCGTGGTCTACTATAAAGAATTCATTGGTCTCAGTATT
>JABUQX010105489.1:40000-41458 GCA_015478945.1 Trachelipus rathkii
CGAAGAACTGCTCTTCATGAGAACTTTGACAACCGACACTAAAGACAAATCAATATTTAATGTTTTGAAGGATTACTTCATAGAAAAAACAATCCACTTATCAAATATATCAGTAAATACAGATGGAGCACCTACCATGTTTGGGCGTTATTGTGTATTTATAAGCTATTTAAAACAAAATGTACCCGGGGTGTTAGCAATACACTGCGTCATCCATCGACATTTAGTTTCTAAAAATCTGAATGTTAGATTGCATGAATCTCTTCAATTAATCATTCATGCAGTAAACCGAATCCGAAACAACGCATTGAATACGAGGTTATTTGTGAAGTTGTGTGAAGAAAATGACGAGAACTTTCATCAAAAACTCCACAATGAAGTACGCTGGCTGTCAAAAGGCTTATGTTTGACAAGATTTTTTGCACTTTTTGTGACTATTTTAGAGTTTCTGGATGCTAAAGATCCAATTTTAAAAGAAAATTTAATCAAGTGGGAACCAGACATTGTCTATTTAACAGATTTGTTTACAAAATTTATTGAGGTTAACTTGCAGTTACAAGGTGACAGTCTAAATTTGATTAAAACAAAGTCCATCATTTCAGCGTTTCTTGCCAGAATTAAGCTAATGAAGCAAAACATTGGACGGCGCGAATTTTCCCAGTTCCCCAATTTGTCACAGACAAACTGTCAGGAAGACGACGTTTCAACCTACGTTCAACTTTTAAATGCCCTATATTCAGATTTTGAAACTGGGTTTGAGGATGTTTTCACTATGGTAATACCACAGTGGATAATCAATCCATATGGTGACATTGAAGAAACGGAAGTCCCATTACAAGAGGAACTGATAGGAATAAGCACTAACGAAGAACTTTAGGTACAGTTTAGAAACAAATATCAGCAATTCTGACTTCAAAAAGACACACCTGTTACTTATCCTGTATTATGGAGTATCGCGAGAAAGTTTTTAATTGCTTTTCCATCCTTATACCTTGGAAAAGGGTTTCAGCGCAGTTGCCAATCTCCTAGCAAAAAAAAGAAACAGAATAGACATCATTAACCGAGGAGATTAGAGATTAAACATAACAAAATTGATGTCAAATGTTGAAACTTTATTATTAAGGCATCAGGTTCATCCTTCCCACTAAAAGCATTTATTTTTTCCTTAGTTATTTTATGTAACAGATACTAACAACCTACGTTAAACATATAAAACCCTCTATTCAGATTTTGAAATTAGGTTTGAGGATGTTTTGACTATGGTAATACCACAGTGGCTAATTAATCCATATGGTGACATATAAGAAAGGGATGTCATATTACAAGAGGAACTGATCGGAATAAGCACTAACGAAGAACTAATTAATATAAATGACTTGAACAATTCAGAAATTCTAGCTTTCCTCTACATATACCTGTTACTTATTCCGTATTATGGAGTATCGCGAGAAAGTTTCT
>JABUQX010105490.1:0-7500 GCA_015478945.1 Trachelipus rathkii
CTTATTAACAACAGGGTATTAAAGTAACTAGCCCATAACATCCAAAAAAAACGTAACTTATTCACAACTTAGTTCAAACATTCTCTAACATATTATCGTTAACCTTACACTGTCACAGTAAGTAACATTTAACGAAAATTTATCACAACACTTGATAATATCATAGACCTGATCAACGATTATACATCTAACATAATAAGCGTTTTTTCCTCATCAATAAAGCATAACATAACGAAACCATAACTAAGAAAATAATGTACAAGAACAAACTAACACATCTTAAGCGAAGAATAAGCATGTTCAACATTACCAAGTTCCACACTTAAACAACAGTAAATAAACTAACATAGCCACACAAAAACGTAACCTATTCTTACTTTTCAAGCATATCTCATATATTAACGTAACCTACCATGACACTGTTAACATCACATTAATTAAAGCACTTAGCATCATCTGAACTATTGAATATAACCCAACCCAACGACCAAACCTTACACATTCTTAAACAGAATAAACAGTCAATACTCAACGTTAACAAAGTTTCACCAACTTAACTACAGTAAAAGTAACTAAACATAACAACCAAAACGTAAACATTCACACTTGTCAAGCATGTCTCTAACAAAACAATGTTAATCTTACATTGGCACAGTAACATTTAGCAAAAATTTACCATAAACTATGCCCTAATTATCGATACAAGACCAACCGAGTATGACTAACGTATCTACAAAGTTTCACATTAAGAAAGCCATCGTAACATGATCAGAACTAAGAAATTATAGTATATTACACAAGCCCTGACACATCTTTAAAGCAAGAATAAACTGATACATAACAAATAGTCCCAACTATCAACAGTAAAAGAAAGAGTCGAATATAAAGCGAACATAAGCGGGCAGTTTAAAACAAGTTTTCATTTTTATAAACATAAATTTTATTGAAAAGTGCGTTATATAAATACATAAAAACATATAAATACATAAAAACATAAGTTATTTTAAACATATTAATTCCTCTATTCATGAGACAAACATAACTTGGGTAAATTCTATATATCTCTCTAAAGATTCAAAACCCTTTGAAAGGATGTAAGTATAAATGCCTTCAGCAGCACTTAAAAACCATTATTCAGCATATTTGATTCAACAGCACTCATTCTCCATGCAAGAGAGAAGTAAAATTTTCATGCCAAAACTATAGTTATTAAAGCATTCCATGTATACTGCAAATACGGGAAACCAACCAGGTTTTGGTGTAAATATCATAGATTACGCCATGTGCTATAAGTATTAAGTCTTCAAGTTATGTCTCAACATCGCAAAGACTTGATGTTAATTCGTTTTTTTTATTTTAAGCAATGCTTAAATATTTTCAGATGTTCAACTGTGAAAAACCTGATACACGTAGGTCTGAAAGGTCACACATCGATGGGTTTCCAGATTAGTTGCGTACAGCAAGGTTTAATATCGTCACACGACGAGAAACACAAACTCGTATTCTATTAGAACCTGCTCACGTTATCTTTCCAGTTAGATATTTCACTGTTAGGCGATATATCAGATGACACACATTATATCCTCTATCCATTCCTGCTACAATGATTGATAATCCTGAGACTCTTCAAACACAAATGAAATAAGTCTCATTATTTGAACTTCGGATGTAATACAAGCAATGTATCGGTATCCATCCCGTTGACGATTAAATATAATGCACACATTCTGATGTGCAAAACGAGCTCCTCGTGAAATATCAGACAACAGGAGGTAGAGAGCGAGGAGATGTCCATCCGTATCAGCACACGAAAAATAACCTACTTTGAAGAAAATGAGATTGTATAAAACAATCCTTAAGTAATGAGATTCGTTTCTTTCAACCAATCAGAAGAAAGTAAACAACAAGAAACGACGCAACGAACGAACCATATCAGCATCAAAGGAGGTATTATATTCTCGTTAGACAAAAACAACAACAACACAAAACAACAAAAACAACCAATAACAAATAAAAGGTCACGTTATGGGTAATTTATATGTATACAGAGGAGATCTATACAGCCAAATTGACATGAAATGAGCTTAGCCAAAACCAAAAACAAAAACAAACAAAAAAATAATAATAATAATAATAATAATAATAATAATAATAATAATAATAAAATAATAATAATAATAATAATAATATAATAATAATATAATTAATATAATATAATACAAATAATCAATGTTATCACATACATATAGTTTTTATATAGCCTTAAGATCTAAAAACGCTAAATCTTTACACAGAAAACCAATCATTTTCGTCGTTATATCTAAGATATTTTTTCACTTCATCGATACCATCATGGAGTACATATGTTAAAAGTTCACGTTCAGACACTAAAATTTGTTTACTAGTTAGATCAGTTAGGTAAGCACTTTCGGACCATTGTTTTCTAAATAGATAGACGAGTTTCTGTACATCTATAGAATTTAAGAAGCGTTCAATGATATTCTCAGAATCATCAACCAACGTTTTCTTGAATGCGTAATATTCCTGATACAACATGTAATGTGCAACAGTTACATAATTAGCCAGCATTTCCGATTTCTTAGTTTGCGTTATTACCCTTCTACAAACCTCCGATAGATATTTTATCTGTTTTAATCCAGAAATATAGATTCTACGAGCTGTAGGTTTAAATAAGCCTGTGTCATTACACATCTTCCATACTCGAACCTCCATTCGGTGTGAAATTATATCCTTAGAAAAAGAGATAGTAAGATGACTGACTTTATGACATCCTCTTCTGCCAATAATCGTTTTCGGTGAGTCTACTAAAACTTCGTTAGAGTTAGAGTACACCTTAACCCATTCTGCAGCGTGACGACATATACAGAGTAGTTCATCTGTACTCATAAAAATATGCCTGTTACTGCGGTATACAGATTGATTAATACACGTGAAAAAATCAGAACCATCGGGGTTTCTTTTATATAAGATTGAAACCCCGCACCCAGGGATCTTGATTACCCATCTGGTAATGTTTTGTATAGAGGTATATCTGTTAAGACGCAACATATTGCGCGCTTAGTGAAAATAGAACACTTTTTAAACGGAACACAACCTCCTAACGCTTTCAAGTCCACAACGATTATGACGTTAAAACAAGCCTCATGAGAAAAGATATTATAAAATTAAGGATACAAACACAAGCCTAACAGGAAGGCTAAACCTGTTTTTATTTTTATTTTTACAGGTGTACATTCACTTTTAGGCCTTACGCTCCGTTCGTTTTATGTTTGTATTTGTATTTCGTGATACAAAAGCTCTCACGAGTGCGCTAGCGCATCAACATAATGTCATTCTTTACGATACAAAACCAAACAATTTTCAGCGACGAGCCCCACTATTTGGAGATCAACCCAGAGAGATGTATGTATAATTTTCAGCAATGAGCCTCACTACAGGGAGATTATCCCTGAGAGATGCGTGAAGACCCATTTTGGGGTACCCCGAAGGGGGGTGTAAGCGGATACATAAGGGCACAGCCCTTAGGGCTGTGCCCTTACCGCTTACACCCCCCTTCGGGGTACCCCAAAATGGGTCTTCACGCATCTCTCAGGGATAATCTCCCTGTAGTGAGGCTCATTGCTGAAAATTATACATACATCTCTCTGGGTTGATCTCCAAATAGTGGGGCTCGTCGCTGAAAATTGTTTGGTTTTGTATCGTAAAGAATGACATTATGTTGATGCGCTAGCGCACTCGTGAGAGCTTTTGTATCACGAAATACAAATACAAACATAAAACGAACGGAGCGTAAGGCCTAAAAGTGAATGTACACCTGTAAAAATAAAAATAAAAACAGGTTTAGCCTTCCTGTTAGGCTTGTGTTTGTATCCTTAATTTTATAATATCTTTTCTCATGAGGCTTGTTTTAACGTCATAATCGTTGTGGACTTGAAAGCGTTAGGAGGTTGTGTTCCGTTTAAAAAGTGTTCTATTTTCACTAAGCGCGCAATATGTTGCGTCTTAACAGATATACCTCTATACAAAACATTACCCAATGGGTAATCAAGATCCCTGGGTGCGGGGTTTCAATCTTATATAAAAGAAACCCCGATGGTTCTGATTTTTTCACGTGTATTAATCAATCTGTATACCGCAGTAACAGGCATATTTTTATGAGTACAGATGAACTACTCTGTATATGTCGTCACGCTGCAGAATGGGTTAAGGTGTACTCTAACTCTACCGAAGTTTTAGTAGACTCACCGAAAACGATTATTGCCAGAAGAGGATGTCATAAAGTCAGTCATCTTACTATCTCTTTTTCTAAGGATATAATTTCACACCGACTGGAGGTTCGAGTATGGAAGATGTGTAATGACACAGGCTTATTAAAACCTACAGCTCGTAGAATCTATATTTTTGGATTAAAACAGATAAAATATCTGTCGGAGGTTTGTAGGATGGTAATAACGCAAACTAAGAAATCGGAAATGTTGTCTAATTATGTAACTGTTGCACATTACATGTTGTATCAGGAATATTACGCATTCAAGAAAACGTTGATTGATGATTCCGAGAATATCATTGAACGCTTCTTAAATTCTATAGATGTACAGAAACTCGTCTATCTATTTAGAAAACAATGGTCCGAAAGTGCTTACCTAACTGATCTATCTAGTAAACAACTTTTAGTGTCTGAACGTGAACTTTTAACATATGTACTCCATGATGGTATCGAGGAAGTAAAAAAAATATCTTAGATATAACGACGAAAATGATTGGTTTTCTGTGTAAAGATTTAGCGTTTTTAGATCTTAAGGCTATATAAAAACTATATGTATGTGATGAACATGATGATTATTATTATTATTATTATTATATTATTATTATATTATTAAATATTATTATTATATTAATTATATTATATTATTATATTATATTATTATTATATATTTTTTTTTGTTTGTTTTTGTTTTGTTTTGTTTTAGCTCATTTCATGTCAATTTGGCTGTATAGATCTCCTCTGTATACATATATTACCATAGGTGAACCTGTTTATTTATTGGTGTTGTTGTTTGTTGTTGTTTGTTGTCTAACGAGAATATATAGCCTTTTGAACTGATATGGTTCGTTTGTTCGTGCGTCGTATTCTTGTTTACTTTCTTCTGATTGGTTGAAAGAAAGAATCTCATTACCTTTAAGGATTGTTTATACACTCTATTTTCTTCAGTAGGATATTTTTCGCTGTGCTGATACGATGACATCTCCTCGCCTCTCTACATCTGTTGTTGATATCTTCACGAGGAGCTTCGTTATTCCCAACGATGTGTGGTCATTTATATTTAATCGTCAACCGGATGGATACCGATACATTTGCTTGTATTCCCACCCAAGAAGTTCAAATAATAGACCCTTATTCATTTGTGTTGAAGAGTTCATCAAGATTATCAATATTGCAGCAGGATGGATAGAGGATAAATGTGTGTCATCTGATATATCGACTAGCAGTGAAATATCTAACTGGAAAGATAACGTGAGAGGTTCTAATAGAATAGACGTTGTGTTCTCGTCGTGGACGATATAAAACCCTTGATGTAACGCAACTATTGGAAACCCATCGATTGTGTGACCTTCAGACATACGTGTATAGGTTTCACAGTTCGAACATCTGAAAATATTACAGCATTGCTTAAAATAAAAAACGAATTAACATCACATCTTAGCGATGTTGACATACTTGAAGACTTAATACTTATAGCACATGGTGTAATCTATGATATTTACACCAAAACATGTGGTTTCCCGTATAATGCCAGTATACAGGAATGCTTTAATAACTATCAGTTTGGAGAAGAATTTACTTCTCTCTTGCATGAGAGAATGAGTGGCTGTTGAATCAAAATATGCTGAAAAATGGTTTAGTGCTGCTGAAGGCATTTATACTTACATCCTTTCAAAAGGGTGTTGAATCTTTAGAGAAATATATGAGAAATTAAACCAACTTGAATCCTATGTTCCCTGATTAGATGAATTAATATGTTTAAAATAAACTTATGTTTTATGTATTTATATGTTTTATGTATTTATATAACGCACTTTTCAATTGAAAATTATATGTTATAAAATGAAAACTTGTTTTTACTGTCCCCCCTCATGCGACCTTTATTGGTTACTGTTGATATGTGGGACTTTGTAATGGGTTATCCAGTTTATTCTTGCTTAAGATGTGTCAGCTTGTCGTAATATACTATATTCTAGTTCTGATCATGTTCGGATGGCTTTTCTTAATGCTGAAAAACTTTGTACGTAGCAATACTTCGTTGGTCTGGTATTGAAATTACGCATAGTTATTGGTAAATTTTTGCTAAATGTTACTGTGCCCATTGTAAGATTAACATTGTTATGTTAGAGTACATGCTTGACCAAGTGTGAATAAGTTACGTTTTTGGATGTTATGTAAGTTACTTTACTGTAGTTAAGTGTTGAAACTTTGTTAACGTTGACTGTTTATTCCTGGTTTAAGATTCAATGTGTTAGTTTGTCGTGGGGGGTTTATTATTCAAGTCAGGATGATTGCTAAGTAACTTTATTAATGTGATGTTACAGTGTCAGGGTAAGGTTAACGTTAATATATTAGAGATATGCTTGAAAAAAGAATGAATAGGTTACGTTTGAGTGCCTGTTAGTTACTGTTACTGTTGTTTAAGTGTGGAACTTTGTTAATGCTTTGACTGCTTATTCTTGCTTAAGATGTTGTTAGGTTTGTCTTTGTACATTATTTTCTTAGTTCATGTTACGTTATGTTAGCTTTATTGAATGAGGAAACCTTATTATATTTAGAGATACTCGTTGATTCAGTATGATAATGAATCAATGTTGTGATAAATTTTGTAAATGTTACTGTGACAGTGTAAGGTTAACGATAATATGTTAAACATGTTGACTAATGTGTTGAATAAGTTTACCGTTTTTTGGATGGTATGCTTAGTTTACTTTACTGTGTTAAGTGTAGAACTTGTTAACGTTAACCGTTTTATTCCTGTTAACTGTGGCAGTTTTGTCGTTGTGAGTTATATTCACAGTCCATATGATGCTAAGTAAGTTTATTAATGTGAAAACTTTGTTCGTCCGAAAAAACCATATATTGATTTGATGTGTGTTATTAAAGAAACTTGAGGTTTTATGTTTTGTTTAATCCAAAATGAACACTCAAAATGTAACCTTAATAATAGATCAATAGATCATGACTGAACAGAGGGATGGTTGGGCGGCTTGATTTAGTATTTACTGCTTAGGGTATGTAAACATTGAAAAATTTAGTAAAAACTTGACCTTAATCAATAGATCAATAGATCACAGAGGTCAGGAGGGAGGTTGGATAGTGGTTGGATTTAGTGATTTACTGCTTTAGGGTGATGTAAAACGATGAAAATTTTTTAGTAAAAATTTGACCTTAATCAATAGGATTCAAATTAAGATCACAAACTGGAACCAGGA
>JABUQX010105490.1:12500-15000 GCA_015478945.1 Trachelipus rathkii
TGTGCGTTTGTCTGTATACACAAAGAGAGTCACTTTGTAGGTGCCTACGTGAGTCACTATATATGCTTAAGTTGCCAATATATATAGCTATATATATATATATGTATATATTATATATAATATATAATAGTATATATTATATATATATATATATATATATATTATATATATATATATATATTTAAAGAAAATGATTATATATAAAAAAAATATATATATATATATATATTATACAGGCCCGTAGCCAGGAATTTTTTTCGGGGGGGGCTGCGACTTTCACAAGTGGTTACATTTCAAATGATGTTAAATTAATATATATATAATATATATATATATATTATTATATATATATATATTATATATATAATATATATATATATATATATATATTATATATTATATATATATATATATGTATATATATATATATATATATATATAATATATATATATATATATATATATATATATATATATATATATAGTATATATATATTATTAATATATATATATATATAATATTATATATTATATATAATATTTATATAAGTATCTCATAAACTTGACCATGCGTTATTATAGTTCAATTCGGTTTCCTGCTTTTTGGCTGAGGTTGATTCAAAATATTTCATTGCTGACTTCTGTGCTGTAGATCTCGATGATTTGACAGTAAGAGACTGTAATGCGATCCTCTCAACACTATTCCCGTAAATAAGTTATCCAGACGCTTATGTCGAAAGGTTCTTTCTACTGTTGCGGTGGATGCGGAAATAACCTGCTAAGATCATTCAGGAAAGTAGAATGTTAGGAACCCTCCTATTGTCACACATTAGCCGAAGCAACCGATGGCAGTTTTGGGTTTTTTCATTTTCTACGCAGCAATTTTACGCTGCAGAGGCAGGCCACCTCTCCTTTTAGTGTATCCTCGTGAGGGTCTGGAAGGTCGTCTTTATAAAAGAGGATGCTTTTTCAAGATGCTTATAAGGTACATTGCACTTTCTGGTAAAATATACTGAAGTGAAATGATAGTGTTTTCATGCGAGAGAAATCGATCAATCAACGAAAAAATCAGATCATCAATAACGGAATAAAAACTGAGAATGCGGTAATATGATTTCGGGATCTGATGTAAGCAATTAAAAAGATGTTTCTGGACTCAAATTAATTTGGAATTGTTATTTCAATACCTAAGCTGTCGAATACATTTTTAGCTTGTGTGAATATGATGGTTTTTAAAACTCTTGTGTCTGCATTTTGGTCTATCTTTTTCGAGAAGTTGAATGTCTTTCACTTAGTTTATTGCACTGACAATGTCCAAATGGCATCTGTAAACTGTTTGACAAGGTGTAGTTTATTCCAAGAAATTTACTTAAAACGAATAATGTTTTATAAAATTCCAATTACCTGGATTGAATTTAAAACGAAGTAGCTCTTCTTGATAATTCACCATGCCATCTTTTGGATTTTTTCACCAATGAACGCAGTAATTGACTCAAGAGTCTTCTTAAAAGGAAAACTGCCTTCATGCCGTTAACACCATCTGGTCTCCCACATCTTTTTGATCCTCTTGTTATTTTGGTTACTAGAAAACTCTTTTATTTTATCTTGCAGAAGTTTTGTGCGCTTCGGAATCGATCGAAAAAAAGTGCATATTTCAGAGATGAGTCCTAAGACTTTTCGAATTGCCTGAATTTTAGAAGAGTCTGAGAGACATAGATTTAAACAATGTGCTACACAATGTGTGTATACAGCTTTAGGATACTCATTCCGAACAGCAGATTGCACTCCAAGAGAATTCGTCTCGCCTGCTCATGGAGAAGGCTCCATGCATAATCCTTGCCTCTAAATTTTTCAGAGTTTTAAACCAAGATAGCGGAGTCTCTCCAAAATTACATTTGCAATGCTTTTCAGTGAAGAACACCATGTACATAAACCACTACACAAAAATTTCCTTTCTTAATTAAAACACTCAAAGCAAGGATCACCTCCATCAACCACAAATCGCGTACTTACCAAATGAAAACTTGTCTGTTTTGAGAAATATCCGTTGTTTCATCAGCTAATGCTGAAAAAAAATTGTTTTTATTAACTTCCACTTTTTTCCTTTGTATAAGCTGACTAAATGACTGTATGATTTCATTCTATATCATCGGACTCGTATACATTGAATTTTTGGAGGATAGAAGTAAGTGGTTTCTTCCAAACCTGGTCACCTCCATTTGCTCGAAACCTAAGAAGGCTTCTAAAATTTCCGTCATTTTCAGCTGGAGTTGATACTCAATACGGCCATAGTCACTTGAGCTCTTAATGCAAGACCTGCTGGCCATCAACGTATAGTTTTCAATTATTGTAACAAGTTTTTCGTCTTTTTCTTTTACATTTTTCTTATTTTGAGTGTCAAGTTGTCTTGTCTATGCTTCCGATTTTTTTCTGAATAAGAGCTTCAATATTATTCTTATATATAGATATATATATATATATAATTATATAATATATATAT